>JAODAL010048919.1:0-28587 GCA_025379985.1 Phyllomedusa bahiana | reverse complement strand
TAATGTTTCCAGCGACATGACATCCAGTGCCCAAATAATACAGCGACCAGTGACATCACAGCGTCCAGTGACATCACAGCTTCCAACGACATCACAGAGACTAGTGACATCATAGCGACCAGTGACATCACAGCTTCGAACGATATCACAGCGACTAGTGACATCACAGCGTCCAATGACATCACAGCCACCATTAAAACCAAAGGAAGAGGGCGACAATGTAAGCAGGTGGTGCAGATCATTTACAATATAGAAAAAATGGACTCATCCAAAACAAAGAGGCTCAAATAATAATAATAATAATAATAATAATAATAATAATAATAATAATAATAATAATATAATCATAATTTTTTTCCCCTTTGATTTTTTATAGTCTTATCAGGTATAGATGGCCCGTCGCCCCTTCTTGTCCCCGTCGCCCCCTCTTGTCCCCGTCGCCCCCTTTTATCCCCTCCCGTCGCCCCCTCTTGTCCCCGTTGCCCCTTCTAGTACCCGTCGCCCCCTCTTGTTCCAGTTGCCCCTTCTAGTACCCGTCGCCATCTCTTTTCCCCATCGCTCCCTCTTGTCCCCGTTGTCCCTTCTAGTACCCGTCGCCCCCTCTTGTCCCTGTCGCCCCTCTTGTCCCCCGTTGCCCCTTCTAGTACCCGTCGCCCCCTTTGTCCCCGTCGCCCCCTCTTTCACCGCGCCCCCTTTTGCCCCCCCGTCGCCCCCTTTGTCCCCGTCATATTTTTGCCTGTGCCTTCTCGTCACGTCGTGTTTCATGATTATTCATTCTCCTTTTTTTGTTTCTGTTCTACTTGTTCTTCATTAATTTGATCTATACTGTAGATATCGGGAGCGGCCAGTGGGGTCCTTTTCTATTTCAGTGGAGATGATTCTTGGGATCCACCAGTGGAGATGATTCTTGGGGCCACCAGTGGAGGTGATTCTTGGGGGCCCACCAGTGGAGATGATTCTTGGGGCCCCCAGTAAGCTGATTCTTGGGCCCCACCAGGGGAATGATTTTTGGGGGCCCCCCAGGGGAGTTGATTCTTGGGCCCACCAGTAGGGTTGTTTCTTGGGCCCACCAGTGGGATGATTCTTGGGGCCCAAGGAGGTGATTCTTGGGGCCCCCATGGAGGTGATTCTTGGAGACCAGTAGAGTTGATTCTTGGGGCCCCAGAAGTTTGTTCTTGGGGTCCCCATTGGAGATGTTTCTTGGATCACCAGTAGATTTGATTTTTGGGGCCACCGGGGAGGGGATTCTTGGGGCCCCCAAGGAGTGATTCTTTGGATCCACCAGGGGAGATGAATCTTGGGATCCACCAGTGGAAGATTCTTGGGATCCACCAGGGGATTTGATTCTTGGGCCCCAGGGGAGAATTTTTGGAGCCACCAGAAGTTATTCTTGGGCCACCAGTGGAGTGTTTCTTGGGATCCACCATGGAGTATTTTTTGGGACCCCCATGGAGATATTCGGGGCCACCAGTGGAGATGATTTTTGGGCCCCCATAGATTTTGATTCTTGGGGCCACCAGTGTAGTTGCTTCTTGGGATCCACCAGTGGAGTTGAATTTTGGGAACCACCAGGGGAAAAGATTCTTGGGATCCACCAGGGAAGATTTTTGGGGGCCACCAGTGGAGAGATTCTTGGGACCCCACCAGTGAGATGATTCTTGGGATCCAAAAGGGAGATATTTTTGGGGATCCCCAGGGGAATGATTCTTGGGATCCCCAGTGGAGATAATCTTGGGCCACCATGGAGATGATTCTTGGATCCACCAGTGGAGGAATTTTGGGGATCTACCAGTGGAGATGTTTCTTGGGATCCCCCAGTGGAGATGATTCTTGGGGGCCCACCAGTAGAGATGTTTTGGGGGGTTCCACCAGTGGAATGATTCTTGGGGCCCCAGTGGGATTATTATTGGGCCCACCAGGGGAGATGATTCCTGGGGTCCCCCAGGGGAGTGATTCCGGGGGTCCCCAGGGAGATGATTTTGGACCCACCATGGATTTTGATTCGGGGGCCCACCGGGAGGTATTTTTGGGGACCACCAGGGGAGGTGATTCTTGAGGCCCCCCAGTGGAGTTGATTTTTGGGGGCCACCAAGGAGCTGATTTTTGGGGGGTCACCATGGAGTTGATTTTTGGGACCCACCGGGAGTTTTTTTCTGGGGCCATCGTGGAGTGATTCTTGGGGTCACCATGAGTGATTTTTGGGGGTCCCAGTGGATATTTTCGGGGGTTTCACCAGGACTGATTCTTGGGCCCACCAGGGGAATGATTTTTGGAGCCCCAGAAAGTGATTTTTGGGGTCCCAGTGGGGGTGATTCTTGGGGACCCCCCAGTGGAGCTTTTTTTTGGGGGCCACCAGGGAATAAATTTTGGGGTCACCATGAGTTGATTCTTGGGGTCCCCAGTGGATATGATTCTTGGGGGCACCATGGAGCTGTTTTCGGGGCCCCCACCATGGAGTTGATTTTTGGGGCCATCAGTGGATTTGTTTTGGGGGCCCCAGGGGGAGATGATTCTTGGGCCACCAGAGATAATTTTTTGGGATCCACCATTGAAGATATTTTTTGGGGGGCCCACCAAAAGATGATTTTTGGGGCCCAAGTGGAGATGTTTCGGGGATCCCCAGTGGAGATGAATCTTGGGACCACCAGTGGAGAATTCGGGGGCCCCCAGTGGAATTTTAGGGGCCCACCAGGGAGTGTTTTCCGGGGGCCCCCTGGAGCGATCCGGGGGGTCACCAGTGGAGATGATGTTTGGAGCCCACCAGTGGAGTTGATTCTTGGGAGCCACCAGTGGAGCTTTTTCTTGGGGTCACCAGTGGAGATGATGTTTGGAGCCCACCAGTGGAGTTGATTCTTGGGAGCCACCAGTGGAGCTTTTTCTTGGGGTCACCAGTGGAGGTATTCTTGGGCCACCAGTGGAGATATTTTTGGGGGCCCCCATGGAGATGATTCTGGGGCCCCCGGGGGAAAAGTTTCTTGGGGTCCCCAGGGATAGATTCTTGGGGTCACCAGTGGAGCTGATTCTGGGGGCCCACCATGATTGATTCGGGGGCCATCAGGGATTGATTCTTGGGGCCACCATTTGGAATATTTTGGACCCCCAATGAAGGATTATTAGATGATGTTTGGACCCACCATTTGGAGTTATTTTTGGGGAAACCCACCAGGGGGCTTTTTCTTGGGGCCACCAGTGGAGGTGTTTTTTTTGGGACCCCCCATGGAATGTTTCGGGCCACCAGGGAGATATTTTTGGGGGGCCACCATGGGGGGTGTTCTGGGACCCAAATGGAGATATTCGGGGGGTCACCAGGGGAAAAAATTCTTGGGGTCCCCAGTGGACTGATTCGGGGGCCCACAGGGGAGTTGATTCTTGGGCCATCAGGGATTGTTTCGGGGGGCCCACCAGTGGAGAATTCGGGGGGCCACCAGTAGAATTATTCTTGGATCCACCAGGGGAGAAATTTCTTGGGGCCACCAGTAGAATTTTCTTGAGATCCACAAGTGGGTGATTCTTGGACCACAGTAGATAAATCTTGGGATCCCCCAGTGGAGATGATTTTGGGGGCCACCAGGAGTTATTTTGGGCCCACCAGTGAGATGTTTCCTGGGGTCCCCCAGTTAACTGATTCCGGGGTCACCAGTGGAGTGTGTTTGGACCCACCATGGAGTTGATTCGGGGACCACCTGGATTTTTTTTCTTGGGGTCACCAGTGGAGATGATGTTTGGACCCCACCAGTGGGGGGTGATTCTTGGACCCCCCAGTGGAGCTTTTTCTTGGGGCCCCCAGTGAGGTGATTTTTGGGGTCACCAGGGGGAGATGTTTTTGGGGGGCCACCGTGGAGATGATTTTTGGGGGCCACCAGTGGAGTTGATTTTTGGGGTCACCATGGATATTTTTTGGGGTCACCGGAGCGATTCGGGGGCCCCCAGTGGGGGTTATTCTGGGGCCATCATGGATTTGATTTTTGGGGGCCACCAGTGGAGATGATTTTGGGACCCACCAATAAAGCTGATTTTTGGGGGCCACCATGGAGTGATTTTTGGGGACCACCAGGGGGTAGGGGTTCTTGGGGGTCCACCAGTGGAGCTTTTTCTTGGGGCCATCAATGGAGCTGATTCTCAGGTCTCACCAGTGGAGATGATTCTCAGGGCCCATTAGCGGAGTTCATTTTTGGAGAACATTTTACAGCCATTGTACAAGACTGCACATGACTCTTGCACTGACTCCAGGGGCCACTGGGGGTTTCCCGACTCATGTGTGGGGCAGTCCAAGCCTTTATTACACGTACATAGATTTATACACATTAGGGAAACACACCTGTTTTCCTATTTTGACTATTTGTGGTGCCCAGTGACATCAAAGCACCTGAGGACATCACAGCACCCAGTGACATCACAGCATCTGAGGACATTACAGCACCCGGTGACATCACAGCACCCAGTGACATCAAAGCACCTGACGAAGATCACAGCACCCGGTGACATCACAGCAGCTGGTGACATCACAGCACCCGGTGACATCACAGCAGCTAGTGACATCACAGCACCCAGTGACATCAAAGCATCGGAGGACATTACAGCACCCGGTGAACAATCACAGCAACCAGTGACTATCAAAGCACCTGACCGAAGACACTCGCACCACGTTACATCAAGCTCAGCTGGTGACATCACAGCACCCGGTGACATCACAGCAGCCGGTGTACATCACAGCACCCGGTGACATCACAGCAGCTGATGACATCACAGCACCCAGTGACATCACAGCAGCTGATGACATCACAGCACCCAGTGACATCACAGGCACCCGTGTACATCGACTGCACCCGGTGACATCACAGCAGCGTTGACATCACAGTCACCCGGTAGAAACCACAGCAGTGATGACATCACTGCATGCAAACCCAGTGACAAATCACAGCAGCTGATGGACAATCCACAGCCCCAGTGACACACAGCATCTGGTGACATCACAGCACCCGGTTACATCCACAGCAGCCGGTGACATCACAGCACCCGGTGACATCACAGCAGCTGATGACATCACAGCACCCGGTGACATCACAGCAGTAGGTGACATCACAGCACCCGGTGACATCACAGCAGCTGATGACATCACAGCACCCGGTGACATCACAGCACCCGATGACATCACAGTACCCTGTGATTTGGTTATAGTCATACATTAACCCTCTATTCTACTCTTTTGTCTCTTGAATCTGAAGTCGCGGGCGCCTCCGTCCTGGGGTCACCTGACTCTCCCCCCGTCACCTGGTGTTTCTCATTACACGGTCCTGGGCAGCGGCGGTGTCCGGGCTCCGTGCAGCAACACTGCATAAATGGAAAATCACTAGGAATAAAAATCTTACCCCGCAATCACTCTACTGATGGAGTGTCCCGCCGACTCCGCCATGTTGGGGGGGACACCAGAATGGCGCGGGGACGTCATGCTTAGATGTACGGTTATTGCCGTCAGTGGGAGCATGTGACCGGGAGAGAGGGCGACACTAATGAGAAAAAGTAGAACAACAAGAAGAACAAAAATAATGAGAAAAAACAAAAAAAAGAGGAAAACGAAAATAATGAGAAAAAACAAAAAAAGAGAAAAACAAAATTAATGAGAAAAAAAGAGAAAAACAAGAACAAAAAAATCAGAAAAACACGAACAAAAATAACGAGAAAAAACTAAAAAAAAGAAAAAACAAGAACAAAAATAATGAGAAAAAACAAAAAAAGAGAAAAACCACAAAAAAATTAGAAAAAAGCGAAAAAAAATGAGAAAAAAGAACAAAAATAACGAGAAAAAAACTAAAAAAAGAGAAAAAGAGGAACAAAAATAATGAGAAAAAATGAGAAAAACAAGAACAAAAATAACGAAAAGAGAAAAATGAACAAAAACAACATAAAGATGCTGAACTATGATCGCTGTCGCTCGGCGTCGCCCGCGGGGTTGTCAGACGGTTCCGCCGCCGCCGCCGTCACTGCCGTGATTGTCCCATTTGGCGCGGGCTGGGCATAGGCTGTTACCACACGATACATATTTATCACATTTCGGGGGCGGGGGGGGGGGGGGTTTCTTGACTGTCTCCTCTATGATCTGAGGCCAAAACCATCAGAAAGTCGTGCGCGGCGGCGGCGGTAATTGGCCACATGATGTTATAATTGTCTGGGGCTGGAGCGGATTTCTCTGACTTTTGCCTTTTCCGGAATCTTCCCGACGCGCCTGATCCCAATTTCCCTGACTGACACATTGGACATAAGTTAAAACAACTGTTATGGTTTAGTGCAGAGATTTCCATGTGATTGAGACGTCGGCTCGCGGCTGCCCCGGTCCCCCCCCCCCCCCCTTCCCTCACCGTCCTGTGGGGGGTCTCCAAATACAACCACCACATGCAGGGACGGAGGGGAATTAACCGAATGGGGGTGAGGGAGGTTATTATACAGGAGGGAATCTAATAGAGGGGAGAGATTATAGAGGAGGGGGTAATAAAGAGAAGGGGTAATTAAAAGAGTGAGGTAGTATTAAAGAGTAGGTGTTATTATAGAGGATGGAGTAATTATAGAGGTGAATGTTGGTATATAATAGAGTGAGGGGGTAATTATAGAGGAGGGGTACAATAGATGAAGGTAGTTATGAGGAGGGGTATTATAAGTAGGGAGTAGTATATAGGAGGTGTATATAGAGTAGGGGGATATTATAGAGAAGGGGTATTAAAGAGAAAGGGTATTATAGAGAAGGTGGTTATAATAGAGGAGTGGGGTATTATAGAGGAGGGTATTATTAGAGGAGATGAGGTTGTATTATTAGAGAGGGGTATTATAGAGGAGGGGTATTATAGAGGAGGGGGTATTATAGAGGAGGGGGTATTATAGAGGAGGGGTATTATAGAGGAGGGGGTATTATAGAGGAGGGGGTATTATAGAGGAGGGGGTATTATAGAGAAGGGGGTATTATAGAGGAGGGGTATTATAGAGAAGGGGTATTATAGAGGAGGGGTATTATAGAGGAGGGGTATTATAGAGGAGGGGGTATTATAGAGAAGGGGTATTATAGAGGAGGGGTATTATAGAGGAGGGGGTATTATAGAGGAGGGGTATTATAGAGGAAGGGTATTATAGAGGAGGGGTATTATAGAGGAGGGAGTATTATAGAGGAGGGGGTATTATAGAGGAGGGATATTATAGAGGAGGGGGTATTATAGAGAAGGGGTATTATAGAGGAGGGGGTATTATAGAGGAGGGATATTATAGAGGAGGGGGTATTATAGAGAAGGGGGTATTATAGAGGAGGGGTAATATATGAGGCGGGGGGTATTTATGAGATAGAGTAATAAGATGAGGGGGTATTACAGAGAAGGTATTATAGAGGAGGGGTATTATAGAGGAGGGGGTATTATAGAGAAGGGGCATTATAGAGAAGGGGTATTATAGAGGAGGGGGTATTATAGAGGAGGGATATTATAGAGGAGGGGGTATTATAGAGGAGGGGTATTATAGAGAAGGGGTATTATAGAGAAAGGGTATTATAGAGAAGGGGTATTATAGAGGAGGGATATTATAGAGGAGGGGGTATTATAGAGGAGGGGGTATTATAGAGGAGGGAGTATTATAGATAAGGGGTATTATAGAGAAGGGGTATTATAGAGGAGGGGGTATTATAGAGGAGGGATATTATAGAGATGGTGGGAATAATAGTAGGCTGGTAAATTATAGATAGTGGTTATTATAGAGAAAGGTGGAATAAAAAAGTATGGAAATATAGCGAGGGGTGTTATAGAGGTAGGGTAGGGTGGTATTATAAATGAAGAGTTATTAAAGAGGATTGAGAAATATAAGAGAGTGGTATTATAGAGAAGTGGTTATTATAGAAGTAGGTTGTGGAATTATATAGGAGTTAAAATAAATGATTGATGTTGTAATATAGATTGAGGGAAATTATGAGGAGGGGGGTTATTATAGAGAAAGGGTATTATAATGTATGTTGTTAATATCGTAGGATGGTAATATAGATTAGGGGTTAGTTTAGAGTGGAGGGGTATTATAGAGGAGGGAGTATTATAGAGGAGGGGGTATTATAGAGAAGGGGTATTATAGAGGAGGGGGTATTATAGAGGAAGGTATATTTTAAGAACAGGGTTAAATAAAGAGGAAGGGGTCTTAAGGAGATGTGGAAATAAAGAGAAGGAGGTTGTATTATAGAGAGTTGGTATTAAAAGGAGGGTGTATTATAGAGAAGGGGGTGCAAAAAAAGAAATGGGATAATATGAATGATGTTTTTAGTATTATAAAGGAAGGGGGTATTATAGAGGATGTATAATTAATATATGATTGGGGTTATTATAGAGGCGGGAGTATTATAGAAGGTGGTATTAATAGATAAAAGGGTATAATTTAGAAGGGTAATATATAGAGGAGGGGTATTATAGAGGCGGGGGGTATTATAGAGGAGGGATATTATAGAGGTGGAGGTAATATAGAGGAGGGGGTATTATATATGAGGGGGTATTATAGAGGAGAGGTGAGTATTCATAAGAATGGGTATTAATAGAGAAGGTTGTATTATAGAGAGTAGTGAGGAGGGGGGGTAATATAGAGGAGGGAATTATAGCGAGTAGGGGTGGTTTATTATGAGAGGAGGTCACATACGACAACTACGTTCTATCTGTATCTTCGTGTTGACAACAATATAACTTTTACACACTAGCTTCGTGTACATAACAACTCGTCTTCTGTTGTCGATTTTGATAAACACGCTTCTTGTTAAACCACTCTTTTGCTACAGACACTCTTCTTCCTTCTTTTTCGAGCGCTAGTTTTTTACAACACTCTCCTTTACACAACGCTCTTCTAGTTTTACAAGCTACTCTCTTTTCAAAACACTCTCACATTTCAACACTCTTCTTTTACAACATTTCTTACGGTTTACAACCACTCTTTCTGATCGTATTAAACACTCTTCTCTTTTTTACAACACTCTTGCTTTCACAACATCTCTTCTTTTTACAACACTCTTTTTTCACAACACTCTTCTTTTTACAACACTCTCCCTTTCCCAACACTTTTCTTTTCCCCAAAAACCTATTTTTTTTACAAAAACCTCTTTTTTTCTACAACACTCTTTTTTTTTAAAACAAACACTCTCCTTTTAAAAAAACCCCCTTTTTTCCCTTTTCCCTTTTTTTAAAAACACTTTTCTTTCACAACACCCCCCCTTTTAAAACCACTCTTTCTTTTCCCAACACTCCCCCCTTAAAAACACTCTTCATTTACAACATTTTTTCCCTTTTACAACACTTTTCCTTTCTCCCAACACTCTTTTTTCACAACACTCTTCTTTTACCATCTTTCCCAAAACCAAAAAATTCCCAACCACCATCAACCCTCTAAAATTTAAACACCCCCCCCCCCCCACCCCCCTTTTTCCCAAACCCCAATAGCGCCTTCCCCCTTTAAATTTTTCCGGGGGAAACCCAAATTTCCCCCTTAGTAAACCCCCCCCCGGGCCCCTCCCCAATCCAAGAAGACCGTCCCCCCCCAAAACCACCCTAAAAAAACTTCGTTTTTAAGAAAAACCTACTTTAAAACTAGCCGCCCCCGGCAGCTTGGAAATGCCCCCCCGGCCCCCCGGGATAAACTAATTCCCCCCAAATTAACAGCTCCATGCAAACCCAGCTTTCCCTGGACCAAAACCCGCGCGAGTATCCCAAAACCGGCCTGCAGAAACCCAACCACATCCCTTCCCCAGATCCCAATTGAGGGCCCCCGGGGAAAAAACCGCTCCCAAAAAAGGGGAAACCCCCACGGGTTTTGCCCCCCCCGACGGGAGAACCCCCTTAATTTGGGGGCCCCCCCCAACAGCTGAGAGAGGGGGGGGAAGCGGGAAACAGGGATTTTCCAAAATCATAACTAAAAAATATTTTAAAAGGGAAGGGAGAACGAGAGCTACCACCCCAAATCATCAACCTAAATTTTGGGCCTTCATCACCCCCAAACATCAACCCTCCTAAAGACCACATCATCGTCAAAAACCCATCAAAAACCACAACAATCACCCATAAAACGTCCACCATCACAACCCCAACAATCATCATCAACTCACCCACCACCCACAACCACCACTATAAATCAAACCCCCCCCAAACCCCTTTCCATAAATTACCCCCCCATCACAAACCCCCAAACCCCCATCATCACCCAACCTCATCATGACCTTAAACATAAACATCACCAAATAAAGGGGTGAAAATCCCCGGGGTACCCAGTTGCTGGGGGGGCCCCGGGGCCTTTTAGGGGGGCCCCGGGAAAAGCTTCTACCGGGGGTCCCCCTACCCTTTTAAAAAGGGGGGCCCCCTTCTGGGCCCGCCGGCAGAGAACTTAACAGTTCACTTGCGGCGGGGGGTGGAGCTGGGGGGCCCCGGGCGAAATACTCCCTCTGAACGCCCGGGCCCCCCGGGGCCCAGCGGTTCAGGGGGGCAGGGGCTGCTCGGAATTTGCAGGACGGGGGGCGCCGACGCTTTTCCCCTCTGCAACTTTCCCCCCCCGGGCCCGGGCCCCCCTGTTGTCACGTGGGGGGCGCTCGGGGGGACGTCCCCACATCACCGGCCCGCCCCGCTGAGGCACAGAGGCTGCAGGGGGAAACAGCAGACCGGAGCGAGCGGGGCATTTGGGGGAGCGTGGGACCGAGGTGAGTAAACAAATTTTTTATTTTAAAACCCGCCCCCAAACCTTCTGTATAAACCCCCCCCCAACCCCGGGCCCGTGTATTAAACCCCCAAAAACCCCCCGGGGTAACAAAACCCCCAAAAAAACCGCCTGTGTAAAAACCCCCCCAAAGCCGCCTGTGTTAAAACCCCCCAACGGGCCAAAACCCCAAACCCCCCTAAACCCCGCCCCCCCCAAGGGGGGGGGGGATTGGGCCCCCCAACGCCCCGTGTAATAATCCCCAAAGCCGTGTATAAAACCCCCCCCCCAAAGGGCCCCCTTTTTTAATAAACCCCCCAAAACCGCCCGCCTGTGGGAAAACCCCCCCCCCCAACGGCCCCGTGTATACCCCCCCAAAAAAAAAATTTTGTAAAAACCCCCCCAACAACCCCCCCCTTTTTTAAATTCCTTTAAACCCCCCCAACCCCCCTTTTATTAAACCCCCCCCCAAAGCCTGGTTTAAAAACCCCCCCAATTTCCCTGTTTTTTTAAAAAACCCCCCTTAAGCCGTGTATAACCCCCCGGCCCCCCCAAAGGGCCTGCCCCTTTTGTAAAACCCCCCCAAAAAAACCGCCTGTGTTTTAAACCCCCCAAAGGCCCCCTTGGTAATTTCCCCCCCCCCCAAACCGCCTTGTAAAAAACCCCCCAAAGCCGCCTTGAAAAAACCCCCCCCCAAAGCCCACCTGTGTACAAACCCCCCCAAAGCCGCCGTGTACAAAACCCCCCCAAAGCGCCCCCTGTGTAAAAACCACCCAAACCTGCCCGTTAAAAACCCCCCTACCTGGCCGGGAAAACCCCCCAGCCTGGGCCCTTTAAAACCCCCCCAAGGCCTGCCTGTAAAAACCCCCCCTAGCCTGCCCCCATTAAAAAAGCCCCCTAAAAAACTGCCTATATAGCTCAAAGTCTTCCTGCCCCGAAACGCCCTATAGCTACCTGTTAACCTGTCTGCCAAATAGCCCCTATAGCCCCCAAAAATTTTTCCTACCTTTAACCCCCGAACCCTGCCTTTTAATTATAGGGGGGCCCCCTTTAGCTGCCTAAACCTTTCCCCTATATCCCCCTTTTAAGCCCACCTAACCCCTGTCTACCTGAGGGGGCCCTAAGCTACCAAAAAACGCTGTTTTCTATATGGGCACTCTTTTTGGGTACCTAAACCTTGCCTTTTTGGGGGCCCTATTATCCTATCTAAACCCTGCCTGCCAAAATGGCCCCCAAAAAGCCAGGGGGGCGGGTGCTGGAAAAGCGGGATTCAAAGATTTTTTGTGTCAAATCCCAGGGTCAATTTGGTTTGCGAGATGTCATCAAGATGGCGGACTGGGGCCGGAGAAACAAAAAAGAAAGTCAGACTGGTCAGAAAACGTACCTGTGTCACAAAAAAGTAACTGCACTGTAATCACTTAATGTCTCACTGGCTGGGTACACTGCGTCTACCACTATATGGCACTTAGGAGGTAAAATAAGTCTGCAGAGCCGTGTACACTGGAACTACCATATATGGTCACTTATGGAGGTAAAAACAGTCTGCAGAGCCTGTGCCTGGTGTCTACCACTATATTGGGCACCCCTTGGAGGGAATATACATCTGCAGAGCCTATGTACAATGGAACCTACAACTTATGGGCATGTAGGAGGGAAATACAGTCTGCGAGCTGTGTACACTGGTGTTACCACTTATGGCACTTTTATGGAGATAATATCAGTCAGCAACCTGTGTACACTGGGGACAACCACTAATGGTCACTGTAGGAGGTAATAAACAGTCTGAAGCCTGTTACACTGGTGACACCCATAAAAATTTTCACGTATGGAGGTAATATCAGTCTGTAGGCATGTGCACTGGTGTCCACCCTAATGGTCACTGTAGGGGGAATAAACAGCGAGAGTCTGTGTACACTGGTTTTTACCACTTATGGTCCTGATGGGGGAATAACATCTGCAGAGCCTGTGCACTGGGGGACACCACTAAAATGGTCACTGTATTGGAAGTAATATACGTCTGCAGAGCCGTGATACGCTTTTTACCACTATATGGTCACTGTATGGGGGTAATAAATCTGCAGGCCCGTGACACGGTGCCTACACTTTTAAGTTCACTTATGGGGGGGAAATACATCGCAGACCTGGTAAAACTAGTATATACCACAATGGTCCTATTGGCGGGGGATTATTGGGGTTGTGACTGATCGTAATATGAGGGGTTTATTCGTCACTTTGTTTTCCCCTTTCTGGCATTAATCAGGTTCCATGTACGTTTATCGGTAATGTTGGTTTTTGGATAGTGGATTTGATTTGGGACATATGTGGTAGATTTTATGGCGAGGATTTGCCCCTTTTTTATCAATTATCTAACAGCATTCCGGAAAAGGGCAGGTCAGGGAGATGGGCGAGGGGGGGAGGTTAGGGTGCCCATCCAAAAGTTTGCTTTGGGGCCCTGGCTTCTCTAGTTACGCCCCTGACCAGAATGATCGTCACCATGATTATCACCTTCACCATCATCAGCCTCACTGTCACAATCATCATCACCATCACAACCACTATTATCATCATCACCTACATCACAAAATTCATCATTACCATCATCATCATCATCATCAACATCACAACCACTATTATCATCATCACCTACATCACCATCTTCATCGTCACCATCATTTTCACCTCCACCATCATCACCACCACAATCACTACAAGTTGTTATAATAGGTCAGCTGCGTCATGTGACTGGGTGTCCTCCTGTTTTACCATCATTATATCCAGCACTTCCCCACCTCCCATCTCTGTACAACTTCCACAGCGCCCAGATGGTAACAGAGACCTCCCTGCACCTCTAATAATAAGAGCGCCCCCAACTGGCTGTGGGACTCCCATTTGTGCACCTAGGGGCGACATGTATGAATCTCGCCGCGTCGGAGCGCACGTTTTCGCCAGTTTTCGGCGAAATTTGCGCCTCATGTCTGTCGGTGCTGGGGTGCGCTCATACATGGTGTAAAGTCCGCCGTGCCTCGCCAGTGTGTGAGGCGCAGTGCGGGACTTAGGTGCAGAAGGGACTGCGCCTCACATGTATTCCGATTTGAGAAAGGCTGGAAAACAGCGAGAAATCATTAAAGATGTCCGTGCGGAGTATGAATCAAAAAATCGTTTTTATTAGGTGTAAAACATTCTCTGAAAAAGAGCTCAAACCTACTAAAAAAATACATAAATAAAATCACTTTCCAAAAATCTAGAACGGCGCAACATCAGGAATTAGGATATTGGAAATTGCCGGGAAATAGAGTAATTCAAATTCTGTAAGCGCTTTTCATTGGTCAGCAGAAACCGGCCAATCAGAATAGGAGCGACAGTGAACCATTAAAACCTATGGAGAAATATGGACCAATCAGAATCAAAGGCGGGACAGTTCAAAATACAGTAAAAATGCAGAAAAGAGCTGATTGGTTTGAGCTAGCGGGGCTTGGCTATCTCGGCCAATCAGAGCGCGAGCTACTTCTCCCATTTAGTCTATGGAGAGATCGGCGCAATGCATCTCGCTCTCAGCGCCTGCGGCAATGGAGATGAAAAAAAAAACATTTTTTATTAAGTGTAAAATTTTCTCTGAAAAAAGCGAAACCTTCTATAAACATAAATCGATTAAATCCCGAACAACGCGTTTGTCGCCGAGACCGGAGCTACATAAGGAAGTGGGATATAGAGAATTGCCGGGAAATACAGTAATTCAAATTCTGTAAGCTATTCTCATTGGTACAGTTTTACCCGCGATCGTACATGCCTCGGAGTATTCGAATGAGCCGCGTCCCGCCCCAGAACGCCCACACTGCGCCCATTGCCCGCCCCTTCATGCGGGGCGCAGCTGAAAGTGACGAGCGCTGCGCCTAACACCGCATCACTGCGTCCGACAGCGGATTCGGGCCGGTGAGGCGCAGGTTACGCCAGAAAACAGGCGCAACTCCCGATCATACATGTCGCCCCTACTTTTAGCCTTGACTTGTGTCTCTGTACAGCAGGTGGGCACAGCCCCAAAACAGGTGGACCCCAACTAAGCAGGTCGGTATCTGATGGATGGATCTGGGCTCATTACCTTAGATACTATAGTTCTATATGTTACATTCATCACTATAGTGAATGATACATTGTATCCTCGCTTTGTAACAGATTCTCCTGTGTATTTTCTAATCGTTCTGGAATGTTCCGCCTTCTTCTTTAGATCCGGCCATTGATCGGGCGTCTGATTTCGGCTGTTACTTCGTTTCACACAATCTCCAGTGTATTTTATTCACCGTCCTTCAGTGTCTGCGCATTATTATCATTTATCTCTGTAACCAGTAACCAATATCTGCTGTGGGATACGCTGCAGACTATTGCACACTGTGACTGAAGCCCCAGGGACGGATTTACTGGGATTTAAACTGAGCCGTCATTTTCTTATTGGGCATGAAACGCGTTGGCCAGGCCCCAGTAATCACACATTTCTGATACCAGGTCACAGCTGTAGATGAGGGGCGGTCCAGGGGTCACCATGAAGCCCCCAATAATCTGATGAGAAGTCCATGATTGAGCAAAGAGCAGCTCAGGGACCCCCCACATCCCTGCTGATCTCCCCCACCCGCCGGACACTAATACTGACAAATTCCTGCTCAGTCAGGTCAAATGGAAAACACATTCTGCTCCATCTGTTTCCCGGCCTCCAGCAGATCAATTACCAGCCCCCCTCCCATGAGTGACGCGTGTCTGCAGGAGGAACAACACACGTGTCAGGTGCAGCCACCAAAACCCAAACCCCGCAACCTGACCCCGGCTGCTCCTCAACCGAATTATAATGGGGGACATGCATGTATCTAATCCTATCCTGTGTGATACCCTCTGCTGAGCCGTGTATCTAATCCTATCCTGTGTGATACTGTCTGCTGATCTTATCTAATCCTATCCTGTGTGATACCGTCTGCTGAGCCGTGTATCTAATCCTATCCTGTGTGATACTGTCTGCTGAGCCGTGTATCTAATCCTATCCTGTGTGATACCCTCTGCTGAGCCGTGTATCTAATCCTATCCTGTGTGATACTGTCTGCTGAGCCGTGTATCTAATCCTATCCTGTGTGATACCGTCTGCTGAGCTGTGTATCTAATCCTATCCTGTGTGATACCGTCTGCTGAGCTGTGTATCTAATCCTATCCTGTGTGATACTGTCTGCTGAGCCGTGTATCTAATCCTATCCTGTGTGATACCGTCTGCTGAGCTGTGTATCTAATCCTATCCTGTGTGATACCGTCTGCTGAGCCGTGTATCTAATCCTATCCTTGTGATACTGTCTGCTGACCTGTACTAATCCTATCCTGTGTGATACCCTCTGTTGAGCTGCTGTATCTAATCCTATCCTGTGTGATACCGTCTGCTGAGCTGTGTATCTAATCCTCTCCTGTGTGATACTGTCTGCTGAGCTGTGTATCTAATCCTCTTCTGTGTGATACTGTCTGCTGAGCCGTGTATCCAATCCTCTCCTGTTGTCTCCTGAGCTGCTGTATCTAATCCTCTCCTGTGTGATACTCTCTGCTGAGCTGTGTATCTAATCCTGTTCTGTGGAATACGTCTGCTGAGCTGTGTATCTAATCCTATCCTGTTGGTACCGTCTGCTGGCTGTGTACCCTAATCCTAGCCTGTGTGATACTCTCTGCTGAGCTGTGTATCTAATCCTATCCTGTGTGATACCGTCCGCTGAGCTGTGTATCTAATCCTATCCTGTGTGACACTGTCTGCTGAGCTGTGTATCTAATCCTATCCTGTGTGGTACCGCCTGCTGCGTACTGTATCTAACCCTATCCTGTGTGGTACCGCCTGCTGAGCACTGTATCTAACCCTATCCTGTGTGGTACCCTCTGCCGAGCTGTGTATCTAATCCTATCCTGTGTGATACCATCTGCTGAGCTGTGTATCTAATCCTATCCTGTGTGATACCGTCTGCTGAGCTGTGTATCTAATCCGATCCTATCCTTGTCATACACTAACCTACGAACGTTGTGCAATGTTGGAGGCGCGGTTCTCCCGGAGCCTGTGGTGCAGTCACAGCTGCCGCCTTCTCTCCGCTGCTCTGGTGAATGAGGAGTGATCGTATGTACAGAGGATAAAGTGCTGGGACAGCGCCCAAAATAAGGGCAGAAAGTAGGGACTAGCGAATTATTACACATGAATGAGATGTCCTGGACAACGCGTTTCTCGCTCTATGGCGCCTCCTCAGGCCCTGACGGACGTCACCACCAATACAGAGCGCGTCTCGTGGTGACGTCCGGTTTTCAGGTATCATGATCCATCTTGAGATGTTTGTAAATGATTTTGCCCGGTTCCTATGGGGTCGTCTGGATTGCACCGGGCACTTCCCCATGTTCGGAGACCTTGGTCCCCACTGAATTCCCAGGTTCTCCACTGTGTCCCCCGATAAGATCTGTAATGACATCTTCACTCTGGTTGCAGGGTCTTGTCAAGGTTGATGTGGGGCCCCTTCCTCATTAGAGCTCCTCGGTGGTCAGGGATGCCCCCTCCCCGCCTAGTCTTTCCCCCTCTGGCAGGTTAGAGCCCCTCGGTGGTCAGGGATGCCCCCGACCCGCCTCGTCTTGCCCCCTCTGGCAGGTTAGAGCCCCTCGGTGGTCAGGGATGCCCCCTCCTCACCTCGTCTTGCCCCCTCTGGCAGGTTAGAGCCCCTCGGTGGTCAGGGATGCCCCCTCCCCACCGTGTCTTGCCCTCTCTGGCAGGTTAGAGCCCCTCAGTGGTCAGGGATGCCCCCTCCCCGCCTCGCCTTGCCCCCTCTGGCAGGTTAGAGCCCCTCAGTGGTCAGCGTTGCCCCCTCCCCACCTTGTCTTGCCCTCTCTGGCAGGTTAGAGCCCCTGGGTGGTCGGGGATGCCCCTACCCCCCTTTCGTCTTGCCCCCTCTGGCGGGTTAGAGCCCCTCGGTGGTCCGGGATGCCCCCTCCCCGCCTCGCCTTGCCCCCTCTGGCAGGTTAGAGCCCCTCGGTGGTCAGGGATGCCCCCTCCCCGCCTCGCCTTGCCCCCTCTGGCAGGTGCGCTGCGCTGATTAGCTGCTAAGTGCTCGCAGCTGTCCGGGAAGCGGTCAGGAAATTGTTAGCAGGAGGATCAGGACCAGGGGAGGATGCGGCCCTGACTGTCCCCGCACCGCGCACTAATCTGTAGCAGCCATGACCCGTCACCTGAAGGCTTCAGTCTGATCGTGATGATACCAGACCGATGGTGTCTCCAATATCCCATCACTGTGTGCGGTGCAATCTACTGCGTCAGAGGCGGTGATGACAGGAGACACTGAGGGGTCGGGGCTGCAAACCTAATCTGACAATCCATTTACAGGGCAAGCAGTGTTGGACTGGGAGCCTGCGCCCACCAGTGGAGATGATTCCTGAGGCCACCAGTGGAGTTGATTCTTGGCGTCCACCAGTGGAGATGATTCTTGGGACCACCAGTGGAGATGATTCTTGGGGCCACCAGTGGAGATGATTCTTGGGGCCACCAGTGGAGATGATTCCTGGAGCCACCAGTGGCGTTGGTTCTTGGGGCCACCAGTGGAGTTGATTCTTGAGCCCCACCAGTGGAGAGGATTCTTGGGGCCCATCTGTGGAGCTGATTCTTGGAGCCACCAGTGGAGGTGATTCTTGGGGCCAGCAGTGGAGATGAGTCTTGGGGCCCACCAGTGGAGATGACTCTCGGGGCCACCAGTGGAGCGGATTCTTGGTGTCCACCAGTGGGGGTGATTCTTGGAGCCCACCAGTGGAGGTGATTCTTGGGGCCCACCAGTGAAGATGATTCTTGGGGCCCAACAGTGGAGATGATGCTTGGGGGCCACCAGTGGAGATGATGCTTGGGGCCACCAGTGGAGGTGATTCTTGGGGCCAAACAGTGGAGCTGATGCTTGGGGCCCACCAGTGCCATTGATTCTTGGGGCCTATCAGTAGAGGTTATTCTTGGGGCCACCGGTGGAGATGATTCTTGGGGCTCACCAGTGGAAATGATTCTTGGCGTCACCAGTGGAGATGATTCTTGGGGTCACCAGTGGAGATGATTCTTGGGGCCACCAGTGGAAATGATTCTTGGCGTCACCAGTGGGGATGATTCTTGGGGTCACCAGTGAAGATGATTCTTGGGGCCACCAGTGGAGATGATTCTTGGGTCCACCAGTGGAGTTTATTCTTGGGACCATCCAGTGGAGTTGATTCTTGGGGTCACCAGTGGAGGTGATTCTTGGGGTCACCAGTGGAGATAACTCTTGGGGCCACCAGTGGAGATAATTCTTTGGGCCACCAGTGGAGATAACTGTTGGGGCTCACCAGTGGAGATGATTCTTAGGGCCACCAGTGGAGTTGATTCTTGAGTCACCAGTGGAGATGATTCTGGGCTCACCAGTGGAGATTTATTCTTGGGCTCACCAGTGGAGATGATTCTTGGGGTCACTAGTGGAGATGATGGTTGGGGCTCACCAGTGGAGATGATTCTTGGGGTCACCAGTGAAGATAATTCTTGGGGTCATCAGTGGAGATGATTGTTGGGGCCACCAGTAGAGATGATTCTTGGGGCTCACCAGTGGAGATGATTCTTGGGGCCACCAGTGGAGATGATTCTTGTGGCCACCAGTGGAATTGATTCTTGGGGCCACCAGTGGAGATGATTCTTGGAGCCACCAGTGGAGATGATTCTTGGAGCCACCAGTGGAGATAATTCTTGGACCCACCAGTGGAGCTGATTCTTGGGGCCACCAGTGGAGGTGATTCTTGGGCCCACCAGGGGAGATGATTGCGGGGGGCCCACAGGTGGAGATGATTCTTGGGGCTCACCAGTGGAGATGATTCTTGGGGCTCACCAGTGGAGATGATTCTTGGGGTCACCAGTGGAGATAATTCTTGGAGCCACCAGTGGAGATGATTCTTGGGACCCACCAGTGGAGATGATTCTTGAGGCTCACCAGTGGAGATAATTCTTGGAGCCCACCAGTGGAGATGATTCTTGAGGCTCACCAGTGGAGATGATTCTTGGTGCCTAACAGAGGAGATGATTCATGTAGAACACAAGTGGAGGTGATTCTTGGAGCCCACCAGTGGAGGTGATTCTTGGAGCCCACCAGTGGAGGTGATTCTTGGAGCCCACCAGTGGAGGTGATTCTTGGAGCCACCAGTGGAGTTGATTTGAATTTAGGGTACCTGGTGGTAGAATCACCAGGTAAGGGTTGAGTTTGGCATATCTCATTCTATAGTTGTTGAATGTGGTTGAAATCTTTGTACTTAAATCTTTCTATATCTAGATCTCATGACCTGCCAGTCACCTGCTGAGCTCTGTATCCCACTCCTGACTATTCATCAGCCACTCGCTGCCCCCAATCAAGAAGGTGAAACCACTCATGGATATTCACAGGTATCACAACGGAGACCATAAGGTGCAACAGGGGAGATATATGGTATATATGTCACCTAAATTTACAAATAATGCCCAATAGTGTCCCCCCCCCCCATCTCTGCACTTCTACCGGTGTGTCACATGTGCAGTGAGGGGATGTTCTCCTGTTATACATAGAGAGGGCTTGTTCTCGGCTCTGGTCTTGGTCTGGTTTCGGTGTCGTTCACATTGATACATTGGATTCTTACAGTTGCTACAATGAAGCGACTTAAAGATAGAAACTGACAACAATGTTGCTAATTCCGTGCCGGACTCAGTCCTGACTCTACTGACCGCAACGAGCACCGAAGAGGAGTCTGGACTCTCATCACAACATCCGTGGCCCCCGCTATTCCTCCCTGGGAGGGCCCCCCTGGTGATGGCCCCGCTAGTGAGGCCCAGCTGGTGGAGCCTGAAGCTATAGGACCACCCACAGCCTTAACAAGAAGTGGGAGCCTGAAGCTGTAGAACCTCTGACAGGCTGAACAGGAAGTAGGAACCTGAAGCTGTAGAACCGCCCACAGCCTGAACAGGAAGTGTGAGCCTGAAGTTGTGGAACCGCCCACAGCCTGAACAGGAGGTGGGAGCCTGAAGCTATAGAACCTCCAACAGCCTGAACAGGATGTGGGAACCTGAAGCTAGTTGCATATTCATATCCCATGCCTCTATTCCCTGAAGACACCACACAGGAGTGAGGATGATGTTAGATAACACTGGTGCAGGTCGCACTGGAGCGCTGCACCACACTACACACAGGGCGCGCCATGTGGCGGTTCTCTGTATTTATTAGGTATATGCAGGACGCGCCATTCTACAGGACGCATGTGGCGGTTCTTTGTATTTATTAGGTATATGCAGGACGCGCCATTCTACAGGACGCATGTGGCGGTTCTCTGTATTTATTAGGTATATGCAGGACGCGCCATTCTACAGGACGCATGTGGCGGTTCTCTGTATTTATTAGGTATACACAGGACGCGCCATTCTACAGGACGCATGTGGCGGTTCTCTGTATTTATTAGGTATATGCAGGAGGCTTCATTCTACAGGACTCATGTGGCGGTTCTCTGTATTTATTAGGTATATGCAGGACGCGCCATTCTACAGGACGCATGTGGCGGTTCTCTGTATTTATTAGGTATACACAGAACAAGCCATTCTACAGGACGCATGTGGCTGTTCTGTGTATTTATTAGGTATATGCAGGACACGCCATTCTACAGGACGCATGTGGCGGTTCTTTGTATTTATTAGGTATATGCAGGACGCGCCATTCTACAGGACGCATATGGCGGTTCTTTGTATTTATTAGGTATATGCAGGACGCGCCATTCTACAGGACGCATGTGGCGGTTCTTGTATTTATTAGGTATATGCAGGACGCCCATTCTACAGGACGCATGTGGCGGTTCTCTGTATTATTAGGTATATAGGACGCGCCATTCTACAGGACGCATGTGGCGGTTCTCTGTATTTATTAGTATATATAGGACGCGCCATTCTACAGGACGCATGTGGCGGTTCTCTGTATTTATTAGGTATCGGCAGGACGCGCCATTCTACAGGACGCATGTGGCGGTTATCAATATTTATTAGGTATCGGCAGGACGCGCCATTCTACAGGACGCATGAGCGGTTCTCAATATTTATTAGGTATATGCAGGACACGCCATTCTACAGGACGCATGAGCGGTTCTCAAGATTTATTAGATATATGCAGGACACGCCATTCTACAGGACGCATGTGGCAGTTCTCTGT
Organism: Phyllomedusa bahiana; assembly: GCA_025379985.1. Classification (NCBI taxonomy): domain Eukaryota; kingdom Metazoa; phylum Chordata; class Amphibia; order Anura; family Hylidae; genus Phyllomedusa; species Phyllomedusa bahiana. The sequence goes on along the minus strand of JAODAL010048919.1, from coordinate 6,709 downwards.
ATTTATTAGGTATACACAGGACGCGCCATTCTACAGGACGCATGTGGCGGTTCTCTGTATTTATTAGGTATACACAGGACGCGCCATTCTACAGGACGCATGTGGCGGTTCTCTGTATTTATTAGGTATATGCAGGACGCGCCATTCTACAGGACGCATGTGGCGGTTCTATGTATTAATAAGGTCTAAGAAGGACGCGCCATTCTACAGGACGCATGTGGCGGTTCTATGTATTTATTAGGTATATGCAGGACTCGACATTCTACAGGACGCATGTGGAGGATCACAATATTTCTTAGGTATATGCAGGACGCGCCATTCTACAGGACGCATGTGCGGTTCTCTGTATTTATTAGGTATATATAGGACGCGCCATTCTACAGGACGCATGTGGCGGTTCTCTGTATTTATTAGGTATCGGCAGGACGCGCCATTCTACTTGACGAATGTGGCGGTTATCGGTATTTATTAGGTATCGGCAGGACGCGCCATTCTACAGGACGCATGTGGCGGTTCTCAATCTTTATTAGATATATGCAGGACACGCCATTCTACAGGACGCATGGGGCAGTTCTCTGTATTTATTAGGTATAGTCAGGACGCGCCATTCTACAGGACGCATGTGGCGGTTCTCAATATTTATTAGGTATATGCAGGACGCGCCATTCTACAGGACGCATGAGGCGGCTCTTTTTATTTATTAGGTATATGCAGTACGCGCCATTCTACAGGACTCATGTGTCGTTCCTCATATTTTTTTCGGTAAATGCAGGACGCGCCATTCTACTGTACGAATTTGCGGTTCTCAATATTTATTAGGTATATGCAGGACACCCGCATTACAGGACGCATTGGTGGTTCTTTGTATTTATTAGGTATATACAGGACTCGCCATTCTACAGGACGCATCTGGCGGTTCTTTGTATTATTACGTATATGCAGGACGCGCCATTCTACAGGACGCATGTGGCGGTTCTCAGTATTTATTAGGTATATGCAGGGCGCGCCATTCTACAGGACGCATGTTGCGGTTCTTTGTATTTATTAGGTATACACAGGACACGCCATTCTACAGGACGCATGTGGCAGTTCTCTGTATTTATTAGGTATATGCAGGACGCGCCATTCTACAGGACGCATGTGGCGGTTCTCTGTATTTATTAGGTATATGCAGGGCGCGCCATTCTACAGGTCGCATGTGGCGGTTCTCTGTATTTATTAGGTATATGCAGGACGCGCCATTCTACAGGACGCATGTGGCGGTTCTCGGTATTTATTAGGTATATGCAGGACGCGCCATTCTACAGGACGCATGTGGCGGTTCTCTGTATTTATTAGGTATATGCAGGACACGCCATTCTACAGGACGCATGTGGCGGTTCTCTGTATTTATTACGTATATGCAGGACACGCCATTCTACAGGACGCATGTGGCAGTTCTCTGTATTTATTAGGTATATGCAGGACGCGCCATTCTACAGGACGCATGTGGCGGTTCTCTGTATTTATTAGGTATATGCAGGACGCGCCATTCTACAGGACGCATGTGGCGGTTCTCTGTATTTATTAGGTATATGCAGGACACGCCATTCTACAGGACGCATGTGGCGGTTCTCTGTATTTATTAGGTATATGCAGGACACGCCATTCTACAGGACGCATGTGGCGGTTCTCTGTATTTATTAGGTATATGCAGGACGCGCCATTCTACAGGACGCATGTGGCGGTTCTCAATATTTATTAGGTATATGCAGGACGCGCCATTCTACAGGACGCATGTGGCGGTTCTCTGTAGTTATTAGGTATACACAGGACGCGCCATTCTACAGGACGCATGTGGCGGTTCTCTTATTTATCAGTATATGCAGGTCCCGCCATTCTAGAGGTCGCTTTTGGCGTTTCTCTGTATTTCTTTGGTATATGCAGGACACGCCATTCTACAGGACGCATGTGGCGGTTCTCTGTATTTATTAGGTATCTGCAGGACGCGCCATTCTACAGGACGCATGTGGCGGTTCTCTGTATTTATTAGGTATATGCAGGACGCGCCATTCTACAGGACGCATGTGGCGGTTCTCTGTATTTATTAGGTATATGCAGGACGCGCCATTCTACAGGACGCATGTGGCGGTTCTCTGTATTTATTACGTATATGCAGGGCGCGCCATTCTACAGGACGCATGTGGCGGTTCTCTGTATTTATTAGGTATACACAGGACGCGCCATTCTACAGGACGCATGTGGCAGTTCTCTGTATTTATTAGGTATATGCAGGACACGCCATTCTACAGGACGCATGTGGCGGTTCTCTGTATTTATTAGGTATATGCAGGACGCGCCATTCTACAGGACGCATGTGGCACTTCTCTGTATTTATTAGGTATATGCAGGACGCGGCATTCTACCGGACGCATGTGGCAGTTCTCTGTATTTATTAGGTATATGCAGGACGCGCCATTCTACAGGACGCATGTGGCAGTTCTTTGTATTTATAGGTATATGCAGGACGCGCCATTCTACAGGACGCATGTGGCAGTTCTCTGTATTTATTAGGTATATGCAGGCGCTGCATTCTACAGGACGCATGTGCGGTTCTCAATATATTATATAGGTATCTGCAGGACGCGCCATTCTAACAGGACTCATGTGGCGGTTCTCTGTATTTATTAGGTATATGCAGGACGCACCATTCTACAGCACGCATGAGCGGTTCTCAATATTTATTAGGTATACACAGGACACGCCATTCTACAGGACGCATGTGGCGGTTCTTTGTATTTATTAGGTATATGCAGGACGCGCCCATTCTACAGGACGCATGTGGCGGTTCTCGTATTTATTAGGTAATCTGCAGGACGCGCCATTCTAACAGGACGCATGTGGCGGTTCTCTGTATTTATTAGGTATCTGCAGGACGCGCCATTCTACAGGACGCATGTGGGCGGTCTCTGTATTTATTAGGTATATGCGGAGACGCCCATTCTACAGGACGCATGTGGCTGTTCTCTGTATTTATTAGGTATATGCAGGACGCGCCATTCTACAGGACGCATGTGGCGTTCTCTGTATTTATTAGGTATATGCAGGCCGCGCCATTCTACAGGACGCATGTGGCTGTTCTCCGTATTTATTAGGTATATGCAGGACGCGCCATTCTACAGGACGCATGTGGCGGTTCTCTGTATTTATTAGGTATATGCAGGACACGCCATTCTACAGGACGCATGTGGCGGTTCTTTGTATTTATTAGGTATCTGCAGGACGCGCCATTATAAAGGTCGCATGTGGCGGTTCTCTGTATTTATTAGGTATCTGCAGGACGCGCCATTCTACAGGACGCATGTGGCGGTTCTCTGTATTTATTAGGTATATGCAGGAAGCGCCATTCTACAGGACGCATGTGGCTGTTCTCTTTATTTATTAGGTATATTCAGGACTCGCCATTCTACAGGACGCATGTGGCGGTTCTTTGTATTTATTAGGTATATGCAGGAACCGCCATTCTACAGGACGCATCTGGCGGGTCTTTGTATTTATTAGGTATATGCAGGACGCGCCATTCTACAGGACGCATGTGGCGGTTCTTTGTATTTATTAGGTATATGCAGGACACGCCATTCTACAGGACGCATCTGGCGGTTCTTTGTATTTATTAGGTATATGCAGGACGTGCCATTCTACAGGACGCATGTGGCAGTTCTCTGTATTTATTACGTATATATGCAGGACACGCCATTCTACAGGACGCATGTGGCGGTTCTCAATATTATTAGGTATAATGCAGGACGCGCCATTCAACAGACGCATGTGGCGGTTCTCAATATTTTATTAGGTATATCAGGACCCGCCAGTCTACAGGACGCAAGTGGCAGTTCTCTGTATTTATCAGGTATACCAGGACGCGCCATTCTACAGGACGCATGTGGCGGTTCTCTGTATTTATTAGGTATATGCAGGACACGCCATTCTACAGGACGCATGTGGCTGTTCTCTGTATTTATTAGGTATATATGCAGGACGCGCCATTCTAGGACGCATGTGGCAGTTCTCTGTATTTATTAGGTATATGCAGGCGCGCCATTCTACAGGACGCATGTGGCGTTCTCAATATTTATTAGTATACACAGAAACGCGCCATTCTACAGGACGCATGTGGCGGTTCTCTGTATTTATTAGGTTATATGCAGACAACGCCATTCTACAGGACGCATGTGGCGGTTCTTTGTATTATTAGGTATATGCAGGAAACGCCATTCTACGACCGCATGTGGCGGTTCTCGTATTTATTAGGTATACACAGGTACGCCCCATTCTTGACGCATGTGGCGGTTCTCGGTATTTATTCGTATCTGCGGCACTGGACATCGTTCCATTCTACAGGACGCATTCAGGGTGTGGCGGTTCTCTGTATTTATTAGGTATATGCAGGACACGCCATTCTACAGGACGCATGTGGCGGTTCTCTGTATTTATTATGTATATGCAGGAATCGCCATTCTACAGGAAGCATGTTGTGGTTATCGGTATTTATTATGTAAACACAGGTCTCTACATTCTATGGACGAATGTGGCGGTTCTCGGTATTTATTAGGTATCTGCAGGACGCGCCATTCTACAGGACGCATGTGGCGGTTCTCTGTATTTATTAGGTATATGCAGGACACGCCATTCTACAGGACGCATGTGGCGGTTCTTTGTATTTATTAGGTATATGCAGGAAACGCCATTCTACAGCACGCATGTGGCGGTTCTCGGTATTTATTAGGTATACACAGGTCGCGCCATTCTTTGGACGCATGTGGCGGTTCTCGGTATTTATTCTGTATACTTTGCGCTGAGGAGAATATGTAGAGGTAAATCCGGATACTGAAGCTGGACGGCGAAGCAAAGGAAGCAAGATAGAAACAAAATGTAATGACATGTCTCCGGGAGATCTGCAGGACCCCTCACTGGCGTCTCCAGCACCGTCCTGCCACTTTGTCCTTCGCTCCTGGTGGCTTCTGGCTTGTTCCCCAGGTGACCCATTGTCTATCATTAAATAATTACACTCCCATCATCCGTGGCGTTATAGGCAATGATCGACAGATGACGGCGCCCAGCGGGGTGCACTGGGCCGGACATCTCTGAAGGAGCTGGGACAAGTGTCTGTTGTCTTTAAATGAGTGGCCGTGGTGATGAGACGGGAGGGGACGTTAAAGTTGCAGCCATAGAAGCCGTTGGGCGAGGGGAAGGAGCAGTTCAGGGGGGTTCCGGGCAAAAGCTGGCAAGGGGAAGATGCTCCCAGATGTGGGAATCCCGTACAACACTGGAGTGCCAGCGGGGCCCCCCATAATGTGGGCCCTTAAAGCTTCCAGTCTGTTGTGTCTAGAGAGTCCAAAAGAAGACAGAAATGGGACATCCACCATGAGAGGAGAGAGTATGTGACCCCCCAGGAGCTCGTGCTTGTCCAGAAGAGTCCGTGGCCTCAGGATGCCATCCGGGCAGATCTTGTAGCAGAATGGGGCCCCTGCGCTGTGCAGATAGTGCTCCGAGCAATGGACGCTCCCAGCAGGCAAGTGAAACGTAGGAGGGGAACAAGATGGGGACAGCAGAGGGGATGGAGCGCCCCCACTGGAGGGGAGTGGAGAAGAACACGAGCTTCCTCCTGTACAAGATAAGACAATCGTCAGAACACTCCCCGTCATCAGAACAATCCCCGACATCATCATCATCAGAACAATCCCCGACATCATCATCATCAGAACAATCCCAATCACTATCATCATCAGAACAATCCCCGACATCATCATCATCAGAACAATCCCCGACATCATCATCATCAGAACAATCCCCAACACCATCATCAGAACAATCCCCGACATCATCATCATCAGAACAATCCCCAACACCATCATCAGAACAATCCCCGACATCATCATCATCAGAACAATCCCCCACATCAGAACACTCCCCAACATCATCATCAGAACAATCCCCGACATCATCATCAGAACAATCCCCGACATCATCATCATCAGAACAATCCCAATCACCACCATCATCAGAACAATCCCCGACATCATCATCATCAGAACAATCCCCGACATCATCATCATCAGAACAATCCCCGACATCATCATCATCAGAACAATCCCAATCATAATCACCATCATCGGAACGCTCCCCATCATCAGAACAATCCCCGACATTATCATCGTCATCAGAACAATCCCCGACATCATCATCATCATCAGAACAATCCCCGACATCATCATCATCATCAGAACAATCCCCGACATCATCATCAGAACAATCCCCGACATCATCATCAGAACAATCCCCGACATCATCATCAGAACAATCCCCGACATCATCATCAGCACAATCCCCGACATCATCATCAGCACAATCCCCGACATCATCATCAGCACAATCCCCGACATCATCATCATCAGCACAATCCCCAACATCATCACCATCATCAGAACAATCCCGACATAATCAACACAATCCCTATCATCAGAAGCACAATCCCCGACATCATCATCATCAGAACAATCCCCGACATCATCATCATCAGAACAATCCCCGACATCATCATCATCAGAACAATCCCCGACATCATCATCATCAGAACAATCCCCGACATCATCATCATCAGAACAATCCCCGACATCATCATCATCAGAACAATCCCAACATCATCATCATCAGAACAATCCCCGAACAT
>JAODAL010048918.1:0-28587 GCA_025379985.1 Phyllomedusa bahiana | reverse complement strand
GGCCACCTAACTTTTTTCCTCCTCTTTCCCTTTCCTCCGCCTCAAATTCCCCGCCAACCCCCCTTTCCAAGGCAGGGACGCCCGGAAACGTCGGTTGTCTGGGGAATCCCTCCTCTCCTCCTCCGCTGCCCCCGGCCCACAGCTTCAACAACCCTGACTTTTGCCTGAGTGATGCCCCCTGAGAGTGTTTGGCGCCACCTTGCACTAGCCCCTAACCCCGAACCACTGCCTAATAAAGGACTGATGAAATTTTTTAAAATTTGTCGGGCCCTTGTGGATTTGACGGAAAAGAAAGGCTCCGTGCCCGCTCTGTTTCCGTTTCCTCCCCCGTCGCTGGCGGGGCCCCCCTTTTTTTTTCAGGGGTGTCCAACGTTTGTTCCGGAACTAAGTTCCCCAAACAATGTTTCATGCTGCCCAAGGGAATTTTTCCACACTGCCCCATTTTGGTGGTTTCCCTTCAAAACTGGCAAGGATGGTGCAGAGCTCTTTCACTCCCTCCCCCTCTCGGTGGCTAAACCCACCCCGAGGTCCGCACCCCCTGTTGTCGGGGCCAGGTCACTTCGTACTGCGTAATGGCTTTTCGCTGCTCCCAAAATTCGCGGGAGCTTGGGGAGGGGGGGAATTTCCCGCGTTTTTCCCCACATAAACAATGAGACGGTTGACGGGGAGGCCGAGCTGCCGCTGCAACGCAGCCGGGCCGGGCAAAGGGAAGGTTTTCAAAAGGGGAAGTGCGGCTCAGACCTCGAGTTTTCTTCAGAAAGCGGGTCCAGCCCCGGGTTAGCTTTTTTAGAAATTTCTGGGACCAGGTGAAATGACATGTGCCGGGCCCAAGGGATGTCCCTGGGGGCCCCCCGTCTTAAGGGGGCCCCAGCAGATTTCGCCCGTTTCGCTTTAGCCCCTTTGCCTGGCACAAGGTTTTGTCACCCGGGCCAGCGCTCGGTCTGGGTTGTGGAGACCGTCCAAGCTCCTGTTCTTTGGGGGGACGGTCCCCCAAGACATTTTTTAATTTCAAACGGCTTGGTTTCTCTGGGCATTTGATGCCAACGGAGGCCCCTTGGGGGAAGAGCCCTGAACATTCCCTGCGGTTTTGAAGAGCTTTTGGCGCCGAGCCTGAGGGGCCACCGTCCCCCCCAAAAGTGACATCCCCCAAGCTCACCCAGTGAGCTGTCAAGGAAAATTAAAAGGGGGCCTTGGCCTTTGTTTTTCCTAGTCCATGTGGGGTGGTTAGATGGACTTTTCCGGCCAAGATGCAGACAACGCCCCCCCTTTTGAAATTTTGGGATGAAGGGGGGCGGGGGCAGGGAGGGGCTTTTCTGGCAAAGAAATCCCTGATCGGCATCTGGTTTTGGGGGGCAGGAAGGGCCATGCCCGTGGGGGAAACCCAAATCTTTTTCCCAAACCCAGACGGAAAGGCAAATTTCCAAGGAAAACCCGGGCAACCCTGACATTTAGGTTTTTTGGTTTGGGTTTTTTGGGGGAAAAGTGTTTCTTCTGCCCCCCAAAACCTGGAAGACAGAAGGTTTGGCTGCTAGACTGGCCCCTTTAGGGTCCCAGGTCGTAAAAACTGGGGGAAAGGGAAAAAGGGGGTAGGATGGGTTTGGGGGTTTGCCTGGGGTTTCCTTGGGCGCGGTGGGGTGAAGGGGGAGGCTAAATCCCTGATAATTTGGACTCTGAGAGGACGGGGGCAGCGGAGGAAGGTTTGGTGGTGGCGGAGGAGGAGGAGGCGGAGACAGAGGGTGTGCCAGTATTTTGGACCCCCGGCGTCGGTCGGGCCTTTTTTGGCCAAGTGTTCCCTCCATTTAACTCATGTTTGCTGCATGTGACTGGGAATTTTGGTGGTGGTTAACCACTTAAAGGTTCTTGCCTCTACTTATGCGTTTACGGGCCCAAAAGGGGGCATTTGACATCGCTGGGGGGAATCAGAGGCTTCTCAAAAAAGGCCCAGGGTTGAGAGGGGCCTGGAACCCTTTTTTACGGCGATTAAACGAGGAGCGGGGTTGCGCTGGGGCCGTGGGTGGGGAATCATATCAGCGGGGCTTTGCGACCGCCCCCTCCCTTTTTGTGGTGGGACCCGTATTGACACACCCCATCGTCTTCCCCCTCGTCCACTGAGGGGCGCGCAAGCAAATTCTGCGGGAAAAGGGCCATGATGGTCCGCAAAGTCGTCATCATCATCATCATCAACACCCCGGGACTTTGGGGGTGACTTTTTGCATCCAGAAGCTGCGGGGTACAAAACATGAGGGCCCGCAAGGGGTCCGACCCCCCGGGATTTTTGCCCATTGACCGGCTTCCTTCACCTCCTTGATGGCATTTAGAAATGGGCGTAGAAACGACTAAATCATCCTCTTGTCTTTTAAAATGCTTCTGACCCCAAACCGCTTTTTGTCATCAAAGAGGTCTTCAGACAATGGATTATACAGTGGGGGTACAAGAGTTGAAACTTTGGGGCTGCTTCATTGTTGGACGATGTGATGTTGCTGATGACGACTTTTGTGGCCGAGACTGGGTGGAAGAGGATGGTAAGACTGCTGGATGCAGGTCTGCATTTAACCTGTAGGAAGAATTGGCGGCGCTGTTCGTTACTGAGATTCAAGGGCCCTGACACCAGCGTTGTAAGGCCTGACGGTCCTGCAATTGACGATACGTGGCAATGCGTGTTGTCGCCAGCAGCCGGAAGGAGAACATTCTCTCATACCTCTACCTCCATGTGTACCCCCCTCTTGCTCGTTACCACCTGCATTTCGATCCATGTTCAGAATATAAAAATTTGAGAAGGTATGGATTAGTTTTGTGAACAGTCTCTTATTAATAGACGGCAAATCACACGCGTATTCTCATAATCCCTCAATTAAAACAATAAATTGCTAGGATTCATATTTAACTGGCAACGTGTCCTTCTATCAACAATCTGGATGGGCAATAGTGCAAAACACGTTTCTGTAATGTTTCAGTATATACACGGTCTTTTTTGCACTTTCAAATTCAACCTGTGGTGACTATAAAATTGCGGTTTTAAGATTTAACGTGCAATATGCGTCAATGAACATTAAGCTGTGTGCGCCAAAGTTCAAAATACAACGTTTCTGTTATGTTTCGTATAATACAGGTTTTTTTTGCACCTTTCAATTTCACTGTGGGTGACTATAAATTGCTGTTTTCAGATTTCACGGAAGCTGCGTCAATGAACAAAGCTGTAGGGATAGGTGCATGCAATGTCATAATAATACACGTATGTTATGTTTTTTTTTCTTCATTTATAATACACGGTATTTTTTGCACCTATCAATACACATGTGGTGATATATAATATTGCTGTTTTCAGATTTAGTGCAATGGCTGACGTCAATGAACAAATCTGTAGTGCGCAAAAGTCAAAAAAACGTATCTGTTATGTTTTCGTATAATACACGGTATTTTTTGCACATATTCAATTCACTGTGGTGGGACTATAATTTTTGCTGTTTAGATTTACGTGCAAGCTGCGTCAAATATGAACAATGCTGTAGTGCGCCAAGTCAAAAACACGTATCTGTAAATGTATTCGGGATAATAAAATGTATTTTTTGCACCTTTCAAATTTATTTCACTGTGGTGACTATAAATTTTGCTGTTTTCAGATTTCGTGCAAGCTGCGCTCAATGAACAAAGCTGGGTCACGCCAAAGTCAAAAACTTGTATCTGTTACTGTTTTTATATAATACACGGTATTTTTTGACTCCTTTCATTCACCTGTTGTGAACTATAAAATTGCTGTTTTCAGATTTTAAGTGCAAGGTCGGATATCATGAACAAAGGTGGAATGGGTAAAATTGAAAATGAAAACCTATCTGAATTGTTTGACGGATATTTAAAGTGGGAGTTTTGCACTACACAGCGACCTGCAGTTACTAGATAATTGATGTGTTTCCTAAATATAAGTTAAGGGCTGCCCAATATCCATGGAAATTTTTCAATAGCTAACTGTTAATATATAAAGATATTGCAGTGCAATGTCTTCAATAGTCTTGGTGATACTTTATCCAGTGTTTCTTTATTAGAGCTTGTCTGTGTTCGACACGCGGGCCCCCACACACCCTCCTGCTGGCCCTGTGACTGTTTACAGCGGTAGATGCTCCTTTAAAAATTCTCTACCTAACTACATAAAATCTTCCATAATCTCAATCTAACTAATTTGTAAGGATCACAGCTAATTGTAGAGGTTTCTCCTGTGCAGAAATAGAATAATTTCGCTGAGCTGGTTGGCCATGGCCGAGCGCACGTCCTTCTCCTATGAGACGCTGAAGTCATTGAGGTGATCTGAAACGCTCTGTGTTTCTATGTTAAAACGAAGTCGGCAACCCAAAACACATCCAGTCATGACGTCGCACACACATCTCACCCTGTCTATTCTGTAATTCGGATTTGCTGGCCGCCTAAAATATTACAGGAGGATGCGCGAAAATGGCGCGATTTAATTGATGATGCACAGATTTTAGCCTTAAATATCGAATGATCTAAAAATTTTGATCACCATAAAAACCTTGCGATTTCAATCTTGTCGGATAATAATGCTTAACCTATCAAGGACTTGGTCAGGTGGGAAATGTCTCCTGTGAGTCACAAGGATGTAACTACACTTTAATCAACTTATGTCTGCAGAGTCTGTGTAACACATGGTGTCTACCACTATATGGCCACGGTATGGTAGGTATATAATAAGTTGCAGAGCCTGGGTAACATTAGAAATTATACCACTATATGGTACTTTAGGCTTCACTATTCGGTCTTTGTGTACTGATCAGTAATAAATTGTAGGGGTTATTTATTCAGTCACTTTGTGGTCATGTTCTGGCGGGTACATTAAGGTTCATTTGTAATAGAGTTATTGGTAAGTTGGTCTCCTGCTTTTAGGTGGGATTTGTTTGGTTGTCAGTATAGATGGTGATATGTATAGTGATGTATTTGCCCCTTGTATTATCTACTTATCTAAAACAGCTTTGTCATGGTAAATGTTCGTTGAGTCTGGAGGTGGGCGAGGCGGGGGGTAGGGGGCCCCATCCAAAAGTTTGCTTTGGGGCCCTGGCTTCTCTAGTTACGCCCCTGCTCACTGCTAATTGTTAGATGCGTCTCTGGGTCCATTCTGATGGATCAGAACGCATCAGGAGGCAAGACACCGTGTGAACATACCCTTACACTTCACAATTTTATTAAACGATAAAAGAAGGAACACCTGACCTGCAGTAAGCGAATTAGCTAAACTGTTTGAGAGATCTGCATCTAGAAATTTGAGTATGCCACTTTGTTCTTCTATTGTTTAAGAAAATTGTGAAGTGTAATGAAGTTTGTATATGTATATACCATGTATATATAAATAAGGATTAAGATATATGGATTTTTGTTGTCTGCTTATTGTTTATTGTTAATTTGCAATTAGATGTGAGGAGAAGCTTCAGGTGTTAAGTGGTTACTTTTTATTCAAGAAAGGTCTATAGTGGTTTATTATACTCTTTGATTAACGTTCTCGTTCACATTGCACTGGTCCCTAATGTGGTGCTTGGACAGAAGTGTCTCCAGACGGTTGTGACGGCAGAGTAATAATGCTGTGGGACTGGAAGCATTGGATAACAGGTAAGTCAAACCATTCAAAGCCATTGAAAAACCCTAACCTCAATTACGGGTTTTATAGCCCTTTTTATTATACCTTTAGAAGTGGGTTAGGGTTATTGTAGACATTGGAACATAATAGATAAGATTGGAAAAGACACAGGTCCATTAGGTGCAACCTATAACCCTACAGTGCTGTTCCCGAAGACTCCTATGAGGCGGATGCCAATAGCCCCATACAAGACGAAAAATTCCTTCCCAAGTCCAAATATGGCAATCAGAATCGTCCCTGGATCAATGTCCTATCTCCAAAATCTAGTTTCCGTAAACCTGATTAATTTTATTTTAAAGTAAGGATCTAAAACCTTCTTGAAGTTAGTCAATAACAACCTCTTGTGGCAGCGAGTTCCATAGTCTCACAGCAAGAATCAGATGGTGTGTCTTTTGAGGTATGGATGCCTCATGCTAGAGTTCTGTGTACAGTCCTCTTATATATTAGTACATGGTTATTAATCTCCTCTTCTAAGTCTTCTAACTGAATAACCCCCACATTGGTACTGAGGCCCTTCACCACCATACTGCACCCACTTTTTTACTAAGGCTATGTCCTTTTTATACACTGATGCCCCAAACTGTATACAGTATTTCATATATGGCCCCACTAGTGATTTGTATAGAGCCAAAATTACGTTCCTGTCTTGAGTATTTAGGACTACTGTATACCAGTATCCCCAAGTCTTTTTCAGTCGTAGTTTTTCCCAGTATCATACTATTTATTATATAATTGTGCTTTTTGTTTCCTCGGCCCAAGTGTCTGACTTTACATTTATCCACAATAAACATCCTGTGCCATTTCTCTGCCCAAGCCTCCGACTTCCCTAAATTCCTTTGTAACATATAATTATCCTCTTCTGTGTTGATTACCTTACAGAAATTTATATCCATTGGCAAATCTGACAATTCTGCTCTGTAAACCATTTACAAGGTCTTTAATAAATATATGTTGAAAAGAAGAGGATCCAATACTAACCCTTGTGGTTCCCAACTACCAACTGTGACCTAATCAGAGTATGTTCCATTTATAACCACCTTTGTTTCTTATCAATGAGTCAATGGTGAACCCATTTACAAATATTTTCTCCCCAGTCCCATCATTCTCAATTTCAGTTTTTTCACTTTAACAGGCATTATACACTTTTCTCTCTTACTGCTTCAAATCCACGGGTGGGTCTCTTTGTCCAGTAGGCGGATCTTTCCTTGGCTTAAAAGTGATGAATATCTATCCAACCGTCTTCCCTGCTCCCTTCCCAGTCCTCATTCTGTGTGAGAAGTGGAAAGGGGGAGAGGATGTCAACAGTTCGGAGACCTCCATGTAATGGTCAGTTCTCATGCCTGTAGAGCTGTCATCTCCTCCACAAGCAATCCTTTTAATCAAAACACCTGTGTTGTTGTGTAAACGTGATTAATAAGGCCCACTTATATTACAGAAAGTGACATTCTCACTCGGTGTGCTTGTCATTGTGTCTAGCAGAGGCTGTGTGTTATGTGTGTGGGCGGGAGGATTGTATCTAGCATTGCCAAGTTCCTTCACTTCAGAGCTTTCCTTAGGAGCAGCAATCAGCTTCACTTTCCACTTGCGACACAGCTCAGAGGGCATGAAGCACAGAGGAGGCAGACAGCAATCTCTGCTAAGGGGTGTTGTCCCGCTCAGGAGGGTGGGTACCATTAAGGGGGCGTTAAACTAAAGATTAGTCGCCAGTCACAGCAAAGGGGACGTGGCCCAACCTCAGCCTGCTATGTTTAGGTGTTAGTTCATTCTGAGTAGCTATCAAGTCTGATTTGCCTAATGAATTTAGGTAATACAACCAATTGCAAAAAGTGATTTTTTTTTTATGTCTCACTTTGTAGTGAGGAAAACCCCTTTTACCAGGGGACAGCTGGGGGTTTACCTCCTCTTTGATCTGTTCAGTTCTGTTTTGTCGGTCCGATTCCTCATCTGCATGTTGGTGCTCTGTTATAGGTGTGTTATTTGCTTTAGGTCCTCTTCTCAATTATTTTTGCGTGACATATTCGTTATGCTCCAAAACATGCTTTAGTTAGGCTCCAAAAATTTGTCATACTGCAATAGAAGACACATCTCTGGTCTTGATGTGAAATTTGTGGTACTGGCATGCAAGATCATACCATAGCTACTTATTCACTGACATGTATTCTAACTCCTTTTAATTTTTTCTTGATGCGTGATGTGTTTGTATTCACTGATTTATTTTTCTTAATGCTCACGTAATATATTATTGAGTAAGGGAGTTTATGTGGTGATTTGCTGTTTGGTTGTATTGATTTGATATTTTGTGAATGGTATTGTTGGTTTTTGAGTGTCTTTGTTTTGTTATTTGTCTTTTTGTGTTGGTTAGAATGGTTGATGTTTTGGGTTGTGATAATTTAATTGGATTTGTTGTTTTGATTTTTTATGTTTGTGGGTTTTATTTAAATGTTTTAGTTTTTGAATGGGTTTTTAGTTTGATGATTTTACTTTTAGTTCGTTGTTGTAGTGGGTAGTGGTCATGTGTGTTAGAAGGGAAATTTTTTGCCCTAATGGCAAATCTAGTTCCATTGCGACAACTCAGGCTCAGCAGACAATAAATGATTATAATCTGCCTGTTCGTAACTGTATGCGCCTTGTTTTGCCGCTGGAGGGGAAAACATTCATAAATGGTCTTATAATAAGGAATGTGGTACAACACTCCCCCTTTAAGCAGGTCCAGCCTGGGATTTACCTCTTCATAGAAAATGATCATATAAGTTTGACAGGACCTATTCCTCATAAAGCAGTTGGTGCTGTGTTTTAAGGTATGTTTATATGAGATTACTCAAGGGTTAGTTTTTCTTAAAAATAACCTATTTCATTTATTTTTACACACAATGAAAGTTAAGCTTACCGGACTATAGTTTCGGGGCTTATTTTCTGACCCCATTTTGAATATTAACACCACATCGACAATGAGCCTGCCATATGGAACAGACCCTATTATTATAGTGTCCATAAATATTATAAACAAAGATTTGTCTATTTTAGTACTAAGGGCGACATGTATGAATCTCGCCACTTCGAGGCGCTCCTTTCCGCCGGTTTTCCGGAAAAATTTGCGCCTGATTTATGTCGGCACTGGGGCGTGCTCATACATACTATGTTAAGTCCGCCGCATCATCGCTATAGTGTTTGAGAGCGCAGTGCGGGTCTTAGGTTGCAGGGCGTGCGCTGCGCCTATGATTCGCGCCCGAGGTTAGTCACTCATACTTAACATGTAATTTGTCCGCCGCGATCGCCAGTGTTTGGAGGCGCAGTTGCGGGACTTAGGCGCAGTGAGGGACGGCGGCCGAAGATGTGTTCCGATTCGACACAGGCGGAAACAGTGAGAATATTCATTCAATATGTCCTGCGGAGTATGAAAAATAAAATCGCCTTTTAAAGCAGAAGACATTATCAGAAAAGAGCTCAAACCTCAAATATAAATATTATAATAATAAAAATCACTTTCAAAAAATCTAGAACGGCGCATATCTAGAATTAGGATTTTTGAAATTGCGGGAAATACAGTATTTCAAATTCTGATAGCTTCATCATTGGTCGGCAGAAACCGGGCAATCTGAATAGTGGTAGCAGGACAGTTCAAACATACAGTAATATGCAGAAAAGAAATGAGATGATGGGCTGAGCTGGGGGGATTTGGCTATCTCGGCCAATCAGAATAGGAGCGACAGGGCGACCCATTATCATTATAGCCTATGGAAAGTTTGGAACAATCATAATCAAAGGCGGGACAGTTCAAAATACAGTAAATCTGTTGAAAAGAGTGATTGGTTGTAGCTAGCGGGGGTTGGCTATCCAGCCAATCAGAGCGTCGAAGCTACTTATCCATTGTGGGATTTGGAGAGGATCGGCGCAATGCAAACACGGCTCTCAGCGCCGAGCGGCGTGGAGGATGAATAAAAATAATTTTTATTAAGTGTCAATTCATTATCAGATAAATCGCTGAAAACCTTTCTATAAATAAAGCAGTTAATCCTAACAACGCAATTTGTCGCGAGGACGGGCTACATAAGGAATTGTATAGAGTGATTTTTATTTTTTATTACGGGAAATTACAGTAATTCAACATGATTAAAGCTTCTTACGATTGGTCGGCATTTAACAAGCCAATCAGAAATTGGAGCAACAGGGACCTTCTACTATGGAGAAATTTGGACCTATCATATTCAAAGGCAGGACAGTTCAAAATACTGTTAAAAGGCAGGAAGAAAAGAGCTGATTGGTGAAACGGCGGGGACTTGTCAAGCTTAGCAATCAGAAGCGCGAGTCTACTTCTCATAGAGTTCTATGGGGAAAGAAATTCAGAGCGAGCTCTTGTGATGGCTCTAAGTTAAAAAGGAGGCGCGGTTATTTGGACTCAATGGGAGAGCGGAGTGACGTCCTATGGGTTTTCTAAAGGCATCGAATAAACTGTACATGGCGAAATCAAATGAGAAGACTACAGAAGTTGTACAGATGTGTATATAAAATGATTAATAATTTGTTGGGGGTTTCGGGTAAAGAAAAAAAAAATATTCACTTAAATTCATTTGTATTCTTTATTTTAGTTACACCAATATATGATCCTTGGCTATCGAAATAAAGAATATAAACCTTGCTTTATGAATTAAATTTTTTTTTCTTCGTAAACCCTTTACCCTTCTTTAGGTTAGAATGGGCCACTGTCGTCCTATTCTGATGGCATGTTTTATGCCGACAATCAGAAGAGACTTAACAATTTGAATTACTGATATTTCCCGGCAATTCTCTATATTGCAAATCTTATGTAGCGCGGTCTCGGGCGGACAAAGCTCCGTTTGTTAGGGTTTTAACTGCTTTATTTTTAGGATTGAAGTTTACAGCGCTTTATCTTGATAATGATTTACACTTAATAAAAATGATTTTTTTAATCATACTCTTGCGCAATGGGGAGTAGCTCGCGCTCTGATTGGCTGGGTTAACAAGCCCCCGCGTTGCTCAGCGAATCAGCTCTTTATTTAGCATTTTTTTGTATTTGAACTGTCCCGCCTTGATTTTGATTGGTTCAATTTCTCCATAGGCTATAATGGGTCCTGTCGCTCCTATTCTGATTGGGCCGAGAAGGCATGCCCCCGCTAGCTCAGCCAGCAGCTCTTTTCTGACCTTTTTACTGTCATTTGAACTGTCCCCCTTTGATTTGATTGGTCAAAAATTCTCCATGGGTTTTTTTAATGGTTCACTGTCGCTCCTATTTGATTGGCCGGTTTCGGGGTATTTAAAAATTTGATTTACTGTTTTCCCCGGGGAAAATTTTCCAAAAATTTTCCTAATTCCTGGGTTGCCCCCGTTCTAGTTTTTTTGGAAAGTGTTTTTTTTTAAGTTTTTTTTTTTCGGGTTTGAGCTCTTTTTGAGAATTTTTTCCGCCTTTTTTTAAAGGCCCCGGAAATTTTTTTGGGAACCCTTTACTCCTTTGTTTTGCAGGGGGAGCGCCGAGATTTCTGTTTCAAATTTCTATTTTTCCCTTGCATTTTCCGGGTTTTTTGCTTCACTTCGCCCCGCGGGGGGATTTAGCCCAAAAAATAAACCAGGTCTGCCTGTGGAGTGCCGAGCGCTGAATGGCCGAAACTTTGCCGATGGGCGATCTACATGCCTCGGATTTTTTTCGAGCTTTGCCGCGTCCCCCCCGGAAAACCCCCTTACAGGGCCCACCCCGGGCCCCCATTGCCCCCCTTTTTTGCGGGGCGCAGGGGAGAGTGGCGACGTGCCCCAAAAACCGCTTCCCTGCTTTCCGACAGGGGGTTTGGGGGCCGGGGAGGGCAGGTTACCCCTTGAAAAAAAGGGGAAAAGGGCCCGATCTTTTTCATGCGCCCCAAGTTCTGAAAGGATGTTTGCCTTTGGGTATCTGTTGATTTGTTTTTTTCAATGATTTTTTGTGCATTCTTCCCTGGGTTTGCAGGGGGCATTCAATAGAAAATTTAATTATCCCTTTTTCATGTTTTTCTGTCTTTGGGTTTTCCCCTTATGTAAATACAGTAGAAGAAGGCATTCTCATCCCCATCCACCATTACATCCAGATTATTTCTGAAGGGGCCAACACTTTAAGTTTTGGGTTTCTTGCTATGTATGTAATTAAAAAAATATTTTCAGGATTTTTTTGCTTTCTCTGGCAATGAGCTGATCTGTTTCATTCTTTTCTGTCTCCATTTGTTTTTTTGGTCAATTTAGTTGTTAAATATAAGAAAAAAATCATGGTTCTGTTTGACTTTGATCCAAATCCAAGGTACAATCCTACAACCTACAAATTTATATCTGTGGAAAATTTAAAATTTTAAGTATAAAATGTACAAAATGATTCTGTTGATTTCTAACATAACATTTCTCTTAAATCCACTTCTGAACTGAATTGGTCTTTGAAAAAGTTGTTTAGTATTTTTTGTGTGAAAATTGCTACTAGGTCCCCTTCACACATATTTTGCATCACATCTTTTTGGGCACAAAACTGCATGGATTTTATTTAGGCTTATGGATTTTTTTATGCTTTTCTATGAAAGAAAATGTGTATTGGTACAGGCAACAAATAGGGCGACATGTATGAAACTTGGTACGTTGAAGCCATTTGTTGCATCTTTTTTCCAGTGAAAAATGCGCCTGAATATATGAAAGTGGTGAATGTGCAGTCATGATGGAGCCTAAAATTCGAGACGCATTGCATCTGCATTTGGCGAACATTAGTAATGCGCCGAATGTGTATGTGACATACAGCAATAGCCGGCACACCACAGGTCTTGCTGAGACTTGTGGTGCAACATAAAAGATCACTACCATAGTTTCTATTCACTGACATGCTATTCTAACACCTTTTATTTTATTTCTAGCCAGCTGTGATGTGTTTGTAATCACTAATAATATTTTGCTAACTCTGTAAATACACGATTGAGAATGGGATTTATTGTAGATGCTGTATTGGTTTAATTAATTTATATTATTTGATTTGAAATTAATTTTAGATTCTAATAATTTAAATACATTTTAGAAGGAGATCATTTTATATTTTTGGGATATTACATAATTTTATACTTATTTTATATTAAATAATTTATTATGAAATTTACATAATTAAATTTGATATTGTTTGATAATTATCATAAATTACTTTTTATTATTTTACTGATATAAGTTGAGAAATAAGGGATATTAGGTGGACCACATTGAAATAGCACTGCGTGTTCGAGCAGTGATGTGCCTTGTTTTGCCGAGGCACATTCATAAATGTGTCTACTGGTACGAATAGGGTGCGACATGCCCCTAGAAGGCCTCCACATCTTTGGCGCATTACAAAGTGTCAGGCCAGGTACACAATGCGCCAAACATGTTCATTCGACACACCAAACATCAGGAAATTAGGCGGACAAATCACATCGCAAGATCATTAAAACTGACCCCTTTATAAATGTCACCCCTATCCTTAGTGGTTTTGCTTGAAACATATACAGTGTGTGCCTGTTTGTGTGTCTCTATCTATCTATCTATCTATCTATCTATCTATCTATCTATCTATCTATCTATCTATCTATCTTTCTATATGTGTATGTGTCTATTATGACACTGCAAATCAAGTTGTCACACCACCAGTCTCATATATAGAAAGTTGTCTCAAGTTTCTCAATGCTATTCAATGGTTTCTGTTGTGGTCTAACAACAGACATCACGATTAGTGTTGAGCGATTGCGTTGGCTATCGAGATCGATCGATAGTCGATAGTCGGCAGGCCCTTATCGATAAGGATTTTTTTTCGATATTGAGGCATCTGATTAAGCGCGATGACCATTAAACGTCTATGGAGAGCAACAACACCTCATTATTACACCAACACAAGGCGTGGAGAAGCTGAATTAACATCCTCAACAGTCAAATGGATAAGTGCTACATCTTAGGCAACACACTTAAGGGTTATAAAAAGTCACAGAAAAAAAAGTCACAGACCATTTACTAATCCCTGACTTGTACCACAGGCCTGACACCTATAAACCTGCATCCACCACAAATTAAAAAGTGCCAGAAAGGCAGAATGATTTAAACCATCATGTTCTTGAACTTGGACATTGAATATCCCTGTCCTGGAATGCAGCATGAGCCCCAAACCTGCATGACCCCCACATTTAAAAAGTGCCAGGAAAAAGGAATCTATCAAAAAAACCACCATTTAGTTGAACTGGTCATTGACAATACCTGTCCCTGGCCACAGCATGAGCCCCAAACCTGCATGACCCTCACATTAAAAAAGTGCCGGAAAAAGGGTCTTTCAAACCACCATTTTTAGTCACTGGACAATGAACTAACATGTCCCTGGGACACACATGAAGCCCCAAACCTGCAGACACCACATTTTAAAAAGAGCTCGAAAAAGTGAGTCTTTCAACCACCATGTTTAGTTGAACTGGACATTGACTATACCTGTCCTGGGCCACAGCATGAGCCCCAAACCTGCATGACCCCCCAATTAAGAAAGTGCCTGAAAAAATGAGTCTTTTCACCACCATTTTAGTTTCACTGGACATTGACTATACCTGTCCTGGGCCACAGCATGAGCCCCAAACCTGCATGACCACCACATTTAAAAGAGCCGGAAAAAAGGAGTCTTTCAACCACCATTTTAGTTTCACTGGACTTGACTATAATCTCTGACCTGGGCCACAGCATGACCCAAACCTTCATGACCACCACATTTAAAAAATCCGGAAAAAGGAGTCTTTATCACATCCACCATTTTATTTGAACATGACAATGACTATATACCTGTCCTGGGCCACAGCATGAGCCCCAAACCATGCATGACCCCCACATTAAAAAAAAGTGGCCGGAAAAAAGGAGTCTTTCAATCAACCACCATTTTAGTTTTCACTGTCCATTTTTGACTATACCTGTCCTGGGCCACAGCATGAGCTCCCAAAAACCTGCATGACCCCCACATTTAAAAAAGTGCCGGAAAGGAGTCTTTCAAACCACCATTTAGTTTTCAACTGGACATTTAACTATACCTGTCCTGGGCCACAGCATGAGCCCCCCAAACCGCCATGACCCCCACATTTAAAAAGTGGCCTGTGAAAAGGAGTCTTTCAACCACCATTTAGTTTTGAACTTGGACATTGAATATCCCTGTCCTGCGGCACAGCATAGGGCCCCAAACCTGCATGACCCCCACATTTAAAAAGTGCCGAAAAAAGGGATCCTTTCAACCTACCATTTTAGTTTAACATGGGACATTGACTTACCTGTCCCTGGGCCACACGCATGAGCCCCCAAACTGCCATGACCCCCACATTTAAAAATGCCGGAAAAAGGAGTCTTTCAAAACCACCATTTTAGTGAACTGGACATTGACTATACCCTGTCACTGTGCACAGCATGACACATGCCGGATTTTACAGTGGGAGCGTGAAAGCCAGTCTTGGCTCCGCATCTATTAACACGCAGGTTAAAATGCCCTTATGACGCAGCAACGAAACTGTCGCGCTGAAGCAGAGTGCGGAAGCGAAGTGTGAGGACTCCACTTCCTCTGTACACATCAATACCTGGTAGCGCTGGCCCCTCCGTATGAGTGTGGATACCAATTGGAGCTTCACATTGGAAATACAGGTGGTTAACGCTCCTGTTACAGTCCCAGGTGCCCTTTTATCTTGGCATATCTTTTTCTCATTTAACTCAATCTAGCTGGAGAAAAGGTTCTCTGTACATTGTTCTCTGTCCCTTGCTCCATACTCCAGTCCTCTGAATTAACCAAAATCCTGGTCAAGTTTTCCTGTACCTCCCTTAAAATCAGTATGAATTTTTTTAACAGCTATTTTGTACATGTCAAGTTTTTTAGTACTTAATTCTAGCAACACATTTTTAAAATAGGAAATGGAATCCCCACCAAGTCCTTTGTTTCTCTTTTTTTTATGTATTAAATGGGTTGTCTCAATACAGGGATTGATAGTGCTATGGTTAAAGAACTTGCAAAAAACAGTCATTTTGCAATATGAGTCCATTAAACAGTGTCCTACCTATTCCTGTTTCTGACAGCACCATCACCTTTGGACACTCTGACAATTGTGAAGAACAAATGTCTGTTAGAGAACAACATTTTTTTAGATAGGACCAGTTATAAAATAGCTGCATGTCACAGCAAAATGCCCCCAAAAAATTCAAAGCATGACCCTTGATTCCACTTTGATCAATTGTGAATAACAAATTCTGTTAAGAAACAACAATTTTTAGAATAGGACCTGTAGTAATAGCTCATGTCACAGCAAAAATCCCACAAAAAAATTCAAAGCATGATGACCCTTGAGTCCACTTTGGTTCAATTGTGAAGAACAAATGTCTTGTTAGAAACAAAAAATTTTATCATAGGCACCTGTAGTATTGCTGCAATTCAAAGGCAGCATGAACCCAAAAAATTTATAAAAATGACTTCTCACCACTGTTAAAAATTGTGAGGGAGAAATGCCACATAGAACCACATTTCTGTTACAAAGGACCATGATTATGCTGAATCTCAACAGCAACATGACCCCAAAAAATTATAAATATGAAATCTCACCACTATTGAAAATTGTGAGGGAGAAATGCCACCTAGAAATCCACATTTCTGTCCAAAGGACCATAATATAGCTGTATGCTCACAGCAAACATGAACTCCCAAAAAATATAACTATGACTTCTCAGCCCTTTTAAAAATTGTGATGGAGGAAATGCCACTTAAAGTCACATTTCTGTCCAAAGGACCATGATTATTGCAGTTTATCTCACAGCAACATGACCACAAAACCATTGACAAAGCGAGAACCTTCTTAAATAAAGTGAGTAAAATGGAATACGGTGTTGTCATGAAACATTGCTGTCTTTTACAGTCTCCTCACAGCAAAACCATCAAAATGAACGCTGTTTGGAAAAGAGAATAAAATTGCAGTAAGAAATGAATCATTTTAAAAAAAAAGTTATTCAGAGAGGACCATTCTGTTTGAAAAGGAATGAGAAGTTAGACTGGCAACTAATCGTGACCTCGGCAGATTGGGCCACAACACATCAGAGTATCCAGCCTGATTCATCTTGACGTGAAAGTCAAACGATCCACATTAACTGGTGAAATCCGGATGCGTTTTGTCTGTAAATGACTCCACCATCTGTGCTGAAGGTCCCGCTCAAGATAGAACGCTGGCTGCTGGGCAGGACAACACTCTATGGCGTGACTAGCCAGCCTCAGGCCATTCGACCCATTTTGGATACCCAGAAGTCTATTGGTCCGGGAACACATTCAAAAACATCGGTGTTGAGACGCCAGATGTCGTGCACCATGATCATAATCTGATCCTCTGATGTGTTGGATGTGTGCCGTGCATTGCATGCGTTGGTGAGGAGGTAAACAAAGATTTCCAGAGGTCACCCATTAGGTCTTCTGTCCCAACCTGCCTGCTGCTGCCGGCTACGACCTACTTGGCAACTCCCTACTGTCTGTCACGTCCGCTGATGTTGTTCCACCGGGACATTTGGGGAACGTGAAGCAGACGCAAATAACAGATGTCCTCCAGTTGAATCAATCAGCAAGTCTCCAATTCCTGCATAGTTTTACTCTCTATTTGGGTGGGTGGGAAGGAAAGTTGCTGATTTATGTTTTGTTACGCTGGTATCCAGGATGGTGCCACCCATTAACTGTTGTTCTTTATGATGGCCTTAATGCGATGGGTGGGGGGGGGGATCATGTTGTATGGAGAATGGAGCATCCATCACTTCATGTGAGATGATGTAGCTTTATTTCCAAGCCTCCTGGGTCTAGGAGCACTAGCAATCTGATCTTCCTCATCTCCTCTTCCCGCCTCAAATTCGCGCCAACCTCTTTCCAAGCAGGACCGTCTGTAACATCGGTGTACTAGGAATACCTCCTCCTCCTCCTCCTCCTCCTCTCCGCTGCCCTCCTGTCCTGGCACAGCTTCAACACGAGCCTTGACATTGTCCTGAGATAATGCACTCCTGAGAGCTGATGCCCACCCTTGCACTAGCTCTGACCCTCGAACCACTGCTAATGAAGACCCGATGCGAGAATTGTGAAACTGACGTGGATTTGCCGGAGAAGAGGCCGCTCTTGTCCTGCATCTGTGTCCGTACCTCCGTCCTCCGTCGCTGGAGCACCTGTTGTTTCAGAGTGTCCAAACGATCGATCAGAACTAAAATCACCACAATGCCCTCATGCTGACAAGGGCATTAGTCCGCACTGACCATTTTGTGTGCTTCTTCAAAACTGCAAGGATGGGCTGCAGAGCTCTTTCACCTGCCGTCCACTCTCGGTTGCTCAACACCGCCGGAGGTCCGCACCGTCTGCTTGTCCCAGGGCCATGTGTTGTCACCTATGTACTGTCGTAATGGCAATGCGCTGCTTAGCCACAATTGCTGAGCATGTGCAGGTGTGAATTCCAGCGTGTTGCCCACGTCAACATTGGAGAACGGTTGATGGGGAGGATCCGAGCTGACGCTTCATCGCATCCATCAGTACGAAGCAGTGGTGCGAACTGGCGGAAGGTGCGAACTCAGAACTCGAGCCTTCTTATCAGCAGGCAGTCCAGACCTGGGTAGCCTCTTTAGAAATTTCTGGACGACCAGGTTTCAATTACATATTGCCGTGGTCAAGGGATGTGCACCTCCTACACATCTTAACGGGCGGCCAGCAGATTTCGCCCGTTAATCGCATACACCTTGCCTGGCACAAGGTCTTGTCACCCAGCCAGCTTTCGGTCTCATTGCAGAGTAGCCGTCCACAAGCTCCTGACCTGTGTGGGGACGTCTCCAAGGGACAGATTAATTTCATAACGGCTTTCTTTGTTTCTCTGGCACGTGATGCCACCATAGGACCTTGGGAGAAAGAGCCCTGCAACCATCCCTGCTTTTTGAAGAAGCTGTTCTCGCCGAGCCTTGATAGCCAGCCGTCACCCCCAGAGACTATCCCCCAGCTCACTCCCAGTGAGCTTTCACAGAGATGATATCGGCCTTGGCCGTGCTTACTAGCTGCCATGTGTCAAGTGGTCAGATGGACTTTTCCTGCCACAGATGCAGAAACGCCTGAAATTATAGATGACACGTGGCGGCCAGCAGGACGGCTTTTCTGTAAAGAAATGCCTGCTCGGCATATGGTATTGGGCAGTCAAGGCCATGACGTGTGGCGGAACCATCTGTGTCCAACCAGACGGAAAGGCATCATTTCCAAGGTCAAAGCCTGCCAATTCCGACATTCAGGCATTTTGGCTTTGGGGATGTTATGGGTAAAGTGTTTCTTTCTGCTCCCAAACCTCGGAAGACAGAACTGGCTGCTAGCACTGCCGCTGTACAGCGTGCAGTCCGTCAAACTGGCGGAAGGAGAAGGTGTAGGATGGGTCTCTGGTGTAGGCTGGTGGTACTCGGGCGACGGTGGAGGCTGAAGCGGAGGCTGATCCCTGATCATGACTCTGAGAGACATACGTGGCAGCTGAGGAACGCGTTGGTGGAGGCGGAGAGTGAGTGAGGCGGAGTACAGAGGGTGTGACCAAGTGGTTGTAGGCCCTGCCGTCGGTTCTGGCCCTTTTAGGCCTATTGTTCGCCTCCAATTCCAACTCATGCATTAGCTGCATGTGACTAGACATGTTGGTGGAGTTAACCACTTAAGGTTCTTGCCTCTACTTATGCATTTACGGCAAATGCGTCATATACATTCGCTGGGGTGAATCAGAAGGCTTGCTCAAAGATTCCCATGCTTTGAGAGGTCCCTGGACCTTTTTGACGGCGATAAGCGAGGAGCGTGGTTTGCGCTGACCGTGGCTGGCGAATCATATCAGCGGACACTTCCTGCGACCGCCCTCTTCTCCCTTTTTGTGCGGATCCGTATTGACACTACCCCACCCCGTACTTCCTCCTCGTCCACTGATGAAGCGCTCGCAAGCAAATTCAGCGGAAAAGACCAGGAAAAATTGATTCCGCTATGCCGTCATCATCATCAACAATCAACACAGTGACTTGGTCGTCCTTACGTTTCGTGCCATCCAGAAGCATGCGGGCTAACAAGCAAGGGGCACTGGCAAAGGCGTTGCGACCGCCCGGGATTTTTGCCGATTGACCGGCATTCCTTCACCTCCTCTGATGCATCAGTAACTGGGCGTCAGAGCAAGAAAATCATCCTTTTGGCCTCTTGATCTTTAACATGCCTTCTGACCCCAACCGCATTTTTGTCATCAAGAGTCTCAGAAAATGGATATCCACAGGTGTTGGGTACAACGAGTTGACATTTGGGCTGCATCATGTTGGACCGGTATGCTGATGACTGCCTGATTACGACATTTTGTGGCATGACTCTTGCAGACGAGGATGTACAGACTGCTAGATGCAGGTTGGCATTAACCACTGAAGGCCAGATTGCGACGATGTTCCGATACTTTTAGATTCAACGGGCCCTGACCAACCCGATGACAGGCTGACGGTCCTTTAACTGACGATCCGCTGGCGAGTGCGTGTTGTCGCCAGCACGAGAAGGAGCACCTTCTCTCGTGCACGCACTACCATCCATGAGGCACCCGCCCCTCTTGCTCCTCTTTACCCACCTGAATTTCCTCCATTGTTCAGAAATATAAATATTTGAGAAGGTATGGAATAGTTTTGGAAAGTCTCTTATTAAAAGACGGCAAATCACATCTATTCTCAAATCCCTCTAATCAAAACAAAATTGCAGATTCAAATCTAACTGCAAGGTGTCTATCAACAAATCTGACTGGTCAAAAGTCCAAAAAACATGTATCGTGTTATGTTTTGGTATCAATAAACCTTTGCACCTTTCAATTCACCTGTTGAATATAGAATTGGCTGTTTTAAGAAATTTACTTAGATGGCTGCGTCAATGAACAGTGCTGGGTGCAGCAAAAGTCAAAAAACACGTAACTGTTATGTTTTGCATATAATAAACGTAATTTTTTCACCTTTCAATTCCCTGTGTGTGAATATAGAATTGCTTTTTTAAAATTTACGTGATGCCTGCGTCAATGACAGTGCTTGCGTGCGCAAAAGTCAAAAGAACATGTATCTGTTATTTTATGATATAATAAACGTATTTTTTGCACTCTTTCAATTCACCTGTGGTGAATATAGAATTGCTGTTTTAAGGTTTACTTAGATGCTTGCGTCAATGAACATTCTGTCGCAAAAGTCAGAAAAACCACGTAGACTGTTATATTTGATATAATAAACGCTTATTTTTTAGCACCTTTCAATTCACCCTGTGGTGAATATAGAATTTACTGTTTTAAGATTTTCGTAGATGCTTCGCGTCAATGAACAGTGCTGGTGTTGCGCAAAAGTCAAAAACACGTAACTGTGATGTTTTCGTACGATACACCTTGGTATTTTTGGCAACAAACAACCTGTAGCTGACTACAACATTGCTGATAGTACAATTTAAGTGCAAGGGTGGATATATCAACAGTCACAGTGTAATTTGTGTAAAATGAACACCTATCTGAAATGCTATACTGATAATAAAATGTGGAGTTTATGCAGCTACCAAAAGATACCTGCAGTTACAAGAAATGATGTTTATCCAATATAAGTTCAGGCTGCCCAATATCCAGGAAATATTTCCATAGCAAATTGTCTGTTATAATAAGATATTCACTACAATTCTAACATACACTATAAGTCTTGTGAACTTTATCCATGTTTCTTTATAGATAAGCTTGTGTCTGTGTTCGCAACTGCGGGTGCCTCCGACTACCCCCCGCTTTCCACCACCCGCCGGAAATTTACATAGCGTAGAGAGCAGCTTTAAAATTACTGTAGCAAACTACATAAATAATGAGAGCGAAAATCTCTAATCCTTTAACTAATTTCGGAAGTGATCACAGCGAAATAGTAAGGTGTTTCTCTGTGGCATAAATTAGACTAACTTCGCTGAGCATGTTTGTGCCCAGGCAAGCGCAGGTCTCTATTCCCTATGAGACGCTAGAGACACTGAGGCTGAAACAGGAACGCTGTTCTATGTACAACGAGGTCATGGTGATTTTCCCAATCCGCAAGACCATATACACATCCATCTCAGTACATTGACAGTCGCACACAACAGTCTCACTCCTGCTCTATTCTGTAATCTGATTTGCTGGCCCGCAAAATTAAACAGGAAGCGCCGAAAAAGGGCGCGATCTCTTCAATAGATTATGCACAGATTTTAACCTGTAATTATCGCATGATCTGGAATTTCGATCACCATAAAAACCTGCCGATTTCAACTTTGTCAATCAAAATCGCACAAACACGAATCACATAAAGTTGTGATAACACTACTCAATCAAGGGCTGTAAGAACCAAACGAGAAATAGCAGCATATGTAGTGATAGCTAGCAAAATAAACATTGATTCAGGGTAATTTTTTGAAAAATGTTGCAACACTGAAGGAGGTCCAATAAAAATTTCTGTGTTTATTTACTCATGTTCAGTGCAATGTTTCAATACTTAACATGGGACTGAAATGTCATGCTACCGAACATGTCAACTCGAGTACACACTGAATACTTTATTGGACCTTCAGGAGTGCTGCAACATTTTTTTAGTATATACTGTATATGTGCATTCAAGTCGTACCAGATTGCAAGCTACAGTAGTATAAGACACATATCTGTCTAAAAAAAGTGTTATGCATTTAGATTGCGATCTACAGTATATATATTATATATAACCAAAAATTATATATATAGTATATATATATATATAGACTATAATATATTAATATTAAGTATATATAATATATATATATATTATATATATACATAGTAGATATAATATGCATACATATAATATAGTAAAAAACATATATATATATATATATATATATATATATAATCATATACATATAGATACTATCACATTTTGTAAATGAATCAAATCAAGTGCACAGTATAATTTTCTGTATAGACTGATAATGAAGTATATAGGAAATATATATATATATATATATTTATTTATTTGCTATATATATATTTACTGTAGTGTGCAACTTGAATGCAAAACACAATGTGTAGACAGATAATGAATTTTTGCTTTCTTCTGTCTGTGTAATTAATAATCCAATCAATGATATACTTAGTATTCTGGGGAAACAAGGAGAAACACTTGCATTTAAATAGCTGGCAGGGAATAACAAGGACGTGTCACGTTCAGAGAACTAAATATAGTGTTCTATGCTCGTTAAAGGGTGTGACTTTGTGGGCCTCCTTAATTCATGTAAGTTTTTCACTTCCCTACAAAGGGTATTCTAGGAAAGCAGATTGAATACACTGTGTTCAAAGAGAACAATGCTGATGTAGGATGACCAGAAAGATGTTTTCACACTGCTTCTGACAGACAATCCCTTGAGACGTTATCATTGTATTTGTTAGCTTTGCATTCATTGCCTTTGCACTGAGTTCATTATGTTGGTGCAAGCTCCTAAGCACCTCTTAGGAAAGCCTTAGGGAACATGTGACAGAAGGCCTGCCTTATTTACCTTAGTGGCCTGCCCATGTCATCTGGTTAATCATGTGGCTAATCAACAACATTGAGGATCCCCCCACACTGTGCTTAACAATGATGACTCATTCATATTTAATACAATAGAGTGTTTAAGTCATTCCATGCTTGTCCTGAGATGATGG
This sequence comes from Phyllomedusa bahiana, assembly GCA_025379985.1. Taxonomy (NCBI): domain Eukaryota; kingdom Metazoa; phylum Chordata; class Amphibia; order Anura; family Hylidae; genus Phyllomedusa; species Phyllomedusa bahiana. The sequence goes on along the minus strand of JAODAL010048918.1, from coordinate 5,277 downwards.
CCTCTCTTTGTTTTCTTACTCCAGAGAGTTTTATTTTAAACAGGCATATGTTCTCGCTCCTACCACTGAACAGTCTGCTGCAGATGGACAAAGGCCTGGATCTTTATTGCTATTAGGAAAGTCAATGAATCGATTTGTGTGGCGTGAAATGTGGTTTGGAGATCAGCCCCACACGTACACATATTAATGGATTTGCTATTGTTAGAATTCAGTCGAATATGTAACAACAACTTGGTCAAGGTTCCAGAGAAAGCTTTAATATAGTCTTCAGGCTTAAAAACAAAAAAATAACAATAATAGTAATAATAAATTCTAGGAAGATACAAAATTATGTCACATAGAAGTTAGTGTAGACACAGTATTTAATAAAAGCTGCAAAAAGACAATAATCAGTACTAAACCCCCTGGGTATACATTCAGATAATAAAAGAGGCATTAATCTCATTATTTTGAAGACACACACAAAACAAGCTGCCTTTTTAAAATTCTTCCCACAAATGTCTGCAGATGCCAAGTGGTGATAAACAAATCATATATGTAATTTATAGGATAGATGGCTAGATAGATAGATAGATAGATAGATAGATAGATAGATAGATAGATAGATAGATAGATAGATAGATAGATAGATAGATCTTATATATAAACAAAGTAAAAAGGAAAATAGAAAACAAGAAGACTAACTTTTGTCACTCAAAAATAATTTGAGTCAAAAGGTTTTTGATGAAAAAGCCAGTTTAGGGCATGTCCACACGGCACGGGTTTTCGGCCGGTTTTTCAGCCGGTTTGCGGTTTTTCAGACCGCCTGAAAAACCGGCCGAAAATGAGCATAATTGTGCTCTATGGAAAACCCGTGCAGCAGTCCCCACTGCACGGGTTTTCCGCCCGGCGGTTTTGTCGCCGGCGGACCGGCGACAAAACATTGAACATGCACAATCTTCTGTCCGGTTTCCGGACGGAAGATGTGCATCTCAATGGGAGGGGGGACGGCTTTTCTCCGCTCCTCGCGTAGAAAAGCCGTCCCACCCGCGGCCGTGGGGACGGCCACAAAACAGGACAAATACCGGCCGGCAAACCGGCCGGTATTTGTCCACTGCCGTGTGAACGGCCCCTTATTATAAGTATTATAGGGTGTGTTCACATGTGGCGTATGTACTGCATATTTTCCCAGGGCGATGCTGCAGCATATTTGCAAAATTCTCACCCATGCTAAAAGAAAAAAAAAAAATCTACTGTACACTGAACCCACATGGAAACAGACTTGTGATCCAGATGTTGAATCCATAGTATTTCAACTCATGTTGTGGATTTTCCCATTGCCTGAAAAAAAAGCTTTGTCTCTGCAGGAAAATCTTCATCTGAGAACAACAAAATTGCGACAATTTTTTTTAAAGATTTGATGCAAATAGCCACTGCAACATTGAAAATTCAGCATTTCCAACTCATGTAAATATACCTTTGAGGTAAAAAGTTCAATGACAAGTAAACTTCATAGCAAAAATTCCTAGCATCTTCCTAATCCAAACAATGTCCAGGGCAGCCTAAGCCTATGTCCGCATGACGAACATTTCATGTCAGAAATAACACAGATTCCGACTTGAAATACTTATCTAAAACCAAAACTGAACTATCCCCATTGACCTCAATAAAAATATGCGTTGTAGTTCAGACAAGTATTCTCAGACATGGAAATTTACTACTGATGTCAATGAGGGTGGCTCAAAACCTTGTGTGCCCCAAATATTTGAATGTGGATTTTAACATGTGTCCACGACTAAAACCACAAAGCAAGGAATAGGTCTTTTTTCTAAATGGAAACCACAATTAAAACAAAAACTACCCTAAATCCACAATACCATTTATAACATGTAAATTCTTATTGAAAACTACTTCATCTGATGTGGTTTCCAATGGCAGTATCTGACGAGTAAATTTTACTCGTCGTGTGGACGTACCCTAAGAAAAAAAAGGCAGATTTCCAGATTCAGGCAACATATTACATTCAAACACTCCTATCTGCTTTCACAGACAGCTACGGTGGTGGTAATGTTTACAGAGATCAATAGCTGAGTTTTGGACAGCTATGGTGTTGGTAATGTTTACAGAGATAAATAGCTGAGTTTTGTAATTGTAATTTATTTATTTTTCATTATAAACCAAATGTTTGAAAGTTTCTTTTAAGTAATGTTGGCCCAATTGGGGAGAAGGACAGCTCTCTTGCTACCTAATTAGGTGATTTCAGATGGCACCTCTGCCTCTCTGTCTCAAGTTCAGCTGTACTTAGAACTCTTATTCATTTCAATGGAAGATTTCTGATCACCTCTTCATTCAGAATGGGGAAGTTTTGAGGCTCGTTATTGAGATAGAAAGTTTGCAATAGCACACCGAAATTATCCTGTAAAATGAAACAATTTTATTTAGAAGTTGGAGTCAGGCTCCAAACAAGTTAGTCCTTTTGGATCTGTAGTTCCCAGTTAGTATTAACACACTGTGCTTGCGCGAGGCTCTCGCGCAACCACAGTGAAACCCTATCCTCGGCGTGGGCACTCTATTATGATGCGCGGCCGCTCTCGATACATAAGGGTATGTTCACACGGCGTAATTGTGGAGTGCATTTCACAATTTATTTGCGCTTTATATGCAGTGAAATGCACGCCGCAATCACGGAAATTCATAGCTCTCATAGAGAACTATTAATTACGCGTCATCTCCCCAGCATACAATATGCCGCTGATAGTAGAAATTAATGATCAGCACATGCTTCCAAAATACATGGCGTACCATGGCGCATACAGTACGCGCTCCAGTACGCCATATGAACATACCCTAAGGATGACGGCGTTGCACAGACAGCCTTGGCTCCCATTTCCTCTATTAAGCCTGACTACAATTTGTAAATAAAAATGTTTTCACTCTGCATGAGATCTTCGTTGTGCAATTACATTCATTCTAATGTTAGAAAACATTAGAAACAAAATATTGCATTTTATTTACATAACTGCAAACACATTCCTATGGGCCACATGTATGAAAACTGTCTAGGTCTTAAACTCACTTTGCTGCCCTTTGTTACCAATCAGAGCTCCCCTTTCATTTCATATAGTGCTCTGGAAAAATGAGAGGGGTGCTCTGATAGGTTGCTATGGGCAAAAAAGTGAGTTTTAGACCTAGACAGTTTTCATACATGTGGCGCCTAGTGGTGCCTTAGGTGACTGTCTACTGCACCTACCGCTTGTCCTGCCTATATGCTGGAGGCCAGTCATATCAAAGCAATTTGAGAAACTTCTATGAAAATATAAGTTAGAAATTGATGAAGCTATGACTGATGTATATACAGTTTATTTTATAATATTTATAATACATTACACGATTGAGAATAAAATTAAGACAAGTCATTAGAATAGCATGTCAGTGAATAGAAACTATGGTACTGATCCTGCTTGGTGGACCACGGCTCTTGCCGTATGTGAAATAAAAGGTGAGAGCAGTAAAAATAAATAAAAAATTGAATGTAGTAAAATTTTAAAATATAAAAATCTGAACAACATAATGAATGGGTTTTTTAATGCAAAATTTGTTTTAGATTCTATTAATTTTAAAAACATTTTACAGGAGATATTTCTATATTTTGGGGATATTATATATTTTTCTATTGATTTAAATGATGATATTTTTCATTAAATGTTAATAATTACATTTTATACAGTTTGATAATTATAATAAATTACTTTTTGTAGTGGTGTAAGTTGAGAAATTTTGGACATTTTTGCCCCTTACAGCAGATCTAGCTCCACTTTGACTCCTCAGGCTCAGGCAGACCACATTGAGATAGGTCTGCCTGTCTGAGCAGTAATGCGCCTAGTTTTGCCGAACCACATTCATATATGTGTCTAATATTATGAATGTGGTGCGACACGCCCCCAGAACACCATCTCATGTTAGGCGCATTAGAAAGTGTTGAGTCTTACGAACAATGCGCCTAACACATTCATTAGAGGAAAAAGAAGATGGTGGAGAAGGTGCACATGTGTTTCCAGGAATGCCAATGATGCAGGCAGGGAGATCCAGAAATTTACTTTATTATTCTAAAAAGGCTAGGGCGATAACCTCAACCAATCTAAAACAATTTAAAAGCAAGTAAAACCCGACGCGTTTCGCATTTATCAAACGCTTCCTCAGGGATCCCTCAATGTTAATTGATGCTTGATCTCTGCTGTTGAATTCCAAGAAAAATGAAGCTATCAGCCACTTCTGTTTCTTCATTGTTGAGTTTTATGTGGACTTCCTTCTTTTTTGGTGGTAGTCATAATCTTAGTCTGCTTAATGTTCAGGTAAAGTCACATATTTTTTCTTCTGTCAGCCTTATAATCAGCTTATCTAGGTCTTTTTTCATTTCTGTCACCAGAGTTGTATTATCTGCATATCTCAGATTGTTGATGGAAATTCCGCCAATTTTAAACCCAACTCTCAAATCATCCAGTTTCCTTATAGAGGTTTAAAAGAAATATTCTGTATCTCTACATCTGGTTCTCAGTTTGACTTCTTGATCTGATTAGGTATTGCATCTCTCTATGCTTCCTAAAACTTACCATGCTCAACAAAGTCCAAAAAATTTCTTTCTGACTTTTTCACAGTAAAGAATCCCTGTCTGTGATAATAAAATCTTATTTTCTCTAGACACAGAGGATGACCCGCTAATAGGCCCGAGGGTATGTTCACATGGCTGATTTTGGCACTTATTTTGGGGCAGATTAGGTGCCTAATCCTTCTCAAAAGAATCGTCAAAAATGACAGAAAACTGAAAGCAGAATGCCTTCAATTGACTACAATGTAAAAGCAGCATTGTCATTCCGTTAACTCTGATTTTACTTGAGTTTTTATAACGTGTACCATCAGCGCTTACAAAGAATTGACATGTCAATTCTTAGATGCATTTTACATGGTGGCAATATAAAATTATAGGAGGTCTTTTTCTGAGCTAAATAACCTATTTTGGCGCTGCAAACCCCTTATTCGCCATACTAACTTGGTCATCATCTTCTGCACCGTCTCTAGTTCAGCTATGTCTTTCTTATATACTGCCACCAAAAACTGTGTGAAATATTCCATATGTGACCTTTCAGTGATTTGTATAAAGGCAAAAATATCTTCCTGTCTTGAGCTTTTATACCTCTTTTAATGCAACCCATGATTTTATTTGTTTTGGCAGCAGCTGCCTGCAATTGGTCATTGATAGAGATGGGCGAATCGATTCTAACAGGGATTCTTATAATTTCG
>JAODAL010048917.1:0-28587 GCA_025379985.1 Phyllomedusa bahiana | reverse complement strand
CCGCGGCCTCCCCCTGCCCGCGGGGGTCCCGGCTGGGTCCCCGCGGGTCCCCGCGCCCATCCCCCGCCCCCCGGGCCCCCGGCACTTACCACCACGCTCCGGTGAACATGCCCTGTCTGTTCCGGCCGCCGCGCGCGTGCCCGTGTCCTAAGGCGCACGCGCGACGGCTTGTCTGGAATTAAAGGGCTAGCGCCCCAGTAATTGGATTTTGCTGGGCGCTGGTCCTATTTAAGGAACACGACCCCAACACACTTTGCCAGTTCGTTGGTGTGCGTTTAGCAAGTCTGTGAGTTCGCTAGTCCTGTCTGATTATCCGTGTACCAGTCCATTCCGCTACGTTTCCTGACCTTGCATGTTTGCCGCCTGCCCTGACCTTCTGCCTGTCTCTGACCATGAACCTCTGCCGCCTGCCCTGACCTTCTGCCTGTCCCCGACTACACCTCTGGATTACGTTTCTGTACCACGCACAACCCCGGCCGCCATCGCTAGCAAGTCACGTCAGGGGTAACGACCTGGTAGCCTCACGCCACAGCAAGTCCATCCCGCTTTGCGGCGGGCTCTGGTGAAAACCGGGGGCTACTTAGACTCCGTTCCTGGCGTGGCTTACACCAACGCTAGCGGTGGTCCAGCGAATCCACCATACCCGTTACAATCATGATATGGGCATGTTTCTCTTACTAAGATGCTGGGCCTATTTACCGCATACCAGGGATCATGGACCAGTTTGCATATATCAAAATACTTGAAGAGGTCACGTTGCCTTATGCTGAGGAGGAAATGCCCTTGAAATTGGTGTTTCAACAAGACAACGACCCTAAACACATCAGAAAATGAGCAAAATTGTCACGGTGCCCGCCACAGCCGCTATCTCGGATCGCAGTCATGCCTGTGCCTCTGCTGTGGCCCCTGCACATTATTTACCTGTCCCGGCTCATGTCCCACACTCCTGTCGGTGGTGCCCACCAGTAGGTTCGAATCCCCGCTGCTTCCTCTTGATCCCTGGTGTCCTGTGCACATGGCACTTCTTGCTATTTACCGGGACAGACTCCCAATTTCCTGGAAGAGTAGGCTGGTCGTGACCTACCTATCACCCTGGACGACCTCATTGCCCTGGCTACCCGGATCGACATCTGTTTTGCTGAAAAGGAACTAGAGCTTTGCCAACATCTAGTACCCTCCCAGCCTCGCAAGAGTCCGTGCCTTGTACCTGAAACCTCGAGTCTACCTCGCCTGGCACCTGCAATCCCACAAGATGAGCCCATGGAAGTTAAACCTGTGCCTGTTCTGTACTGTGGCGGTGCCCAACACTACTTTAAGAACTGCCCAGTCCGCCCAAACCCCCACCCCCTCTCCCGAAAACCTGAGTGCCAAGGTTTCATTGGTGAGGTGACCCAAAATGATGGTGCTTCCTCTCCTCGTTTGACCACTACGGTCTCCCTCCTCTACATTTCTTGTGCTGCCTTTGAAGTTCCTGCTTTTCTGGACTCCAGTTCTTCTGAGAACTTCATCCACCCGTCTCTACTGGAGAAATTCTGCTTGCCTGCCTCCCATCTGGAGAAGCTCCTGCGTTTCTCATCCGTCAATGAGGAGATCCTGAAGGAGCCAGTCCAGTTTTGTACCCCGCCTGTGTGTCTCAAAATTGGAAGTTTTCACTTTTCAATAAAGGGCCGTAGAAGTAAAACTAATTTTAATAAATCGATATAAAAAGTAGCAATCAAGCCCAAACATCTCTAATATATAATGAAAGACGGGTACTTAAGGTTATGATGTGGTACGAAACCATTCAGTCCATAATTCATGGGTATTCCTCTTCGTAGCTCCAGCAGGAACTTAGCAGCGAGATGCCAGGAGACCAGGCAGAGAATCAGTGCACGTAGCGACGTTTCGAGGAGGCTCCTCCCCTTTCTCAAGCATCCTTGAGAAAGGGGAGGAGCCTCCCCGAAACGTCGCTACGTGCTACGTGCATAGATTCTCTGCCGGTCTCCTGGCGTCTCGCTGCTAAGTTCCTGCTGGAGCTACGAAGAGGAATACCCATGAATTATGGACTGAATGGTTTCGTACCACATCATAACCTTAAGTACCCGTCTTCCATTATATATTAGAGATGTTTGGGCTTGATTGCTATTTTTTATATCGATTTATTACAATTATTTAGTTTTACTTCTACGGCCCTTTATTGAAAAGTGAAGATTGCGTTAAGTGCTTGGGTTGGAGGCCTGCACTGGGAGCCGTATTAGACGGAGGTACGCTATATATGTGGCAGCTTGTATATCAAAATTGGAAATTCTCACCAGGAGAAGATATCCTTCTACGTCTTGCCTAGTTTGTCTGCTCCAGTGCTGCTTGGACTTCCGTGGCTCCAGCTTCACGGGCCGTTCCTGGATTGGAAAACAGGTGAAGTTGTCTGATGGGGAGAGAATTGCCATTCACGCTGCCTCAAACCTGCCCATCTGGAGCAGTCCCCCCTAAACATTTCCCTGCCCATTTGTTCTTTGTTGCCAGTAGAGGAGCCTCCAGCACAAGAAGAGCCTCTGGTCTGTCAAGACATCTCTGATTCCCGCCCACCTCTCCCATTGCCTACGGTTTCTATTTCTGCTCCCCAGGTCCAAGAAGTTATTTGGAACTCTCTGGACACCTCCTCTGAAGACAGTTCCTGGGATACCAGTGGGAGGAGATAGTTTACCCTTGCTTTCGGGTAACCGGTTAGCCTGGAGGGGAGGGCTTGAGGGGGGTTACTGTCATGGGGCACGCCGTGGCTGCTATCTTAGACCGCATTCATGCCCATGCCTCTGCTGCGGCCCCTGCTCGTTACTTACCTGTCCCGGCTCCTGTCTGTTCCATGCTCCCAACGGCTGCGCCTGCTGGTAGGTTCGAGTCCCTGCTGCTTCCTCTGGCATCCTGGTGTGCTGTGTGTGCACAGGTGCCCTATAGGGGAGCGTGCGTGGCACTGCTTGCTATTTAAAGGGACAAAGTTCAAATTTCCTGCAATTGACCTGTGACCTCAGTTTGCTATAAAAGGAACTTCTTGCACTTGCTCTTAGCCAGTTGGTTGTTGTGTTTGCCCTACATAGAGCTTGACCCCTTGGCTGCGTTTACCTGTGTGCTTCCAAAACACTACCTGCTGAACACCTGTCTCTGCACCAGCCCATTATATACCTGCTATTACCTGTCGCTGAGCCAAGCCCGTTACTCCCCTGGGACTGCACTATCCATCCACGGCTACACCTATGGTGTTCTGTTGTCCATTCCAGCACCGGCTATCCTGTCCTGCACTTCGACTACGTCTGCGAGTTATACCATTCACGCTCGCAAGGGCCCAGAGTATCCGCCATATACCAACAATCGTTGGGTCAGTGCCCTCTGACAGCCCAATCCCTGGACCTTAACCTGATAGAACACTTGTGAGGTGACATCAAAAATTCTGAGGCAAAGCCAACAAATAAATTGTGGGATGTAGTCAAAGCATCCTGTGCTGGAATAACAGTTCACAGGTGCCAGAAGTTGGTTGACTCTATGCAACATAGATGTGAAGCAGTTCTAAAAAACTGTGGTTATACAACTAAATATTCGGTTATTGATTCACAGGAAGGCTAAATCCTAAAAAAGAATACATATTTTCAGTTTGTAAAGACAAATGCAGACACTTATTTTTTGGAACAGATCAATGTTATTTTTTTGTTATTTTCTGTAAAGTAGTTAACAATTCTATACCTTTCTCATCATGTTTTGATTTAGAAAACGGTGTGTAACATTCACAATGCATGGAAATAAAAACTATTCTAAAGATTTTGGGTGACATGTATGAACGGGGATGCGGCAGAATTCTGGCATCTTTTGAGCCCGAAAACTGTTTGCTATATTTTTAATCAGGCGCACTCCAATATTAGGCCCATTGCAAAGTGCCCATGGCACTTTGTAATGCATTTGAGATTGGGGCGTGCTGGAGGCGTGTCGCACTACAACTGCACGAATATATATATATATAGTGGGGGAAAAAGTATTTAGTCAGCCACCAATTGTGCAAGTTCTCCCACTTAAAAAGATGAGAGGCCTGTAATTGACATCATAGGTAGACCTCAACTATGAGAGACAAAAGGAGAAAACAAAGCCTGTAAATCCCTTTGTCTGTTATTTTATAATAAAGTATTGAGATGAACTTTTGTTATTGAGCAAATACTTATTTTCCACCATAATTTACAAATAATTTATTTCCAAATCAGACACTGTGATTTTCGGGATTTGTTTTCTCATTTTGTCTTTCATAGTTGAGGTCTACCTATGATGTCAATTACAGGACTCTCATCTTTTTAAGTAGGAAAAACTTGCACAATTGGTGGGCTGACTAAACACTTCTCTTCCCCAATGTGTGTATGTATGTATGTATGTATGTATGTATGTGTGTGTGTATATATATATATATATATATATATATATATATCTCAATCACAACAATGAGTACACCCCTCATATCCCACTTTGATACTATGTAAAGTAGTCAGTGTACAGCTCGTATAACAGTGTAAATTTGGTGTGCCTTAAAAAATAGCTCTGCACACAGCCATCAATGTCTAAGCTGCTGGCAACAAAAGTGAGTACACCTCTAAGTGAAAATGAGCAAATTGTGCCCAATTTGCAACTTTCCCTTCCCGGTGTCATGTGACTTGTAAGCGTTGTAAGGTCTCAAGTGTGAATGGGGAGTAGATGTGTAATATGGAAATTAATAAAATCTAGTTCTATAATACAGAGTTAAAAGTATGACCATCTCTAATGATACATGTTTCTTCCATGAAGCTTGTGTCCTTGTATTGTTTGGGAGAATTTCAGACACAGACTCCAACAAACTGTAAACAATGGCTTTGTTATAAATTACCAAGGACAATGCAATCTAGATTATTAGGACAGAGGTTAGCAGTTTTTGTCAATAGTTTTGTTATTCTGTCATGCGCAGTAGAACCATTGACTCTTAGATATCTCAGAATCACAATGTCATGCATGCTAAAAAGCATTCACGGATATTTAGAATAATCAGAATAATTAGAGGTGTGATTTTAGTACTAAACAGTAAAGATGCTTACTACCGATTATTAATGAGGTGATTGTTATAATACATGAATAATTATAAAAGAGGTGTAACGAACATAGATGACTAAAAGTTATTAACCAATAAAAATCGGTTTTGTATAGATTACTGAAAGTTTATAAAACTGCTTGCCAAGATTTCAATAAAGGAGAAAGGATATACCGACATTTTGGGAAATGTCTCTTGTTCTTTCGACATGGCATGTACATACAAATTTATAATCTGGACACCACACAAACAAAGCAGGGAGATATTTTAGACTCCCATAACAATTGGCGCTAACAATGTGATTAATTGGATGACTCTGGCTGCAAAGACACATTCCGTTTGAACACCTGGAAATCCATGCAAGTTGAAAGACGAAAAGACCCCAGCTGCAGCATAGATAAGGTAAATTTATACTGTACCTTTTTGCTTCCAACAGCGTGGTTATTCCAAGTTTGAGTGAGATGTTTCTGATAGTGTTGAACGATTATGTTGGCTATCGAGATCGAGCGATAGTCGATAGTCGGCCGCTATCGATAAGGTTTTTCGATAGTGAGCATCGATTATGAGCGATTACCATTAAAGTCTATGGGAGAGCAACAACACCTTCATTATTACACCCAAACAAGGCTGGAGAAGCTGAATTAACATCCACAACAGTCAAATGGATACGTGCTACATCTTAGGCAACACACTTAGGTTATAAAAAGTCACAGAACCTTTCAATTCACCTGTGGTGAATATAGAATTGCTGTTTTAAGATTTACGTAGATGCTGCGTCATGAACAATGCTGGGTGTGCAAAAGTCAAAAAAACACGTAACTGTTATGTTTTGGTATAATAAACGGTATTTTTGGGACCTTCAATTCACCTGTGGTGATATAGAATTGTGGTTTTAAGATTTACGTGATGCTGCGTCAATGAACATGCTGGGTGCGCAAAGGTCAAAAAACACGTAACTGTTATGTTTTCGTATGATACTGATAATACTGATAATAAAAGTGGAGTTTTGCACCTAACAAAGAGACCTGCAGTTACTAGAAATGATGTGTATCCAATATAAGTTCAGGCTGCCCAATATCCAGGAATATTTCAATAGCAAACTGTTAATAATAAAGATATTGCACTACAATGTCTACACTAAGTCTTGGTGAACTTTATCCAGTGTTCTTTATAGATAGAGCTTGTCTGTGTTCGCCCGCGGGCCCCCCCCCTCCCCCTGCTCTCCCCGCCATGAATTTACAGTGGTAGATGCTGCTTTAAAAGTCTCTAGCTAACTACATAAAATCTTCAAATCTCTAATATACCTAACTTGGAAGGATCACAGCTAATAGTAGAGGTTTCTCTGTGCAAAATAGACTAATTTCGCTGAGCTGTTTGGCCACAGGCAGAGCGCAGGTCCTATCCCTATGAGACGCTGAGAGACACTGAGGCTGAAACAGGAAATGCTGTTCTATGTAAAACGAGGTCATATGATTTTTCCAGCCAATCGCAACCATACACATCCCAGTCATGACGTCGCACACACATCTCACCCTGCTCTATTCTGTAATCTGATTTGCTGGCCGCCAAATTACAGGAAGCGCGAAAAAGGCGCGATCTTAATAGATGATGCTCAGATTTTAACCTTAATTATCGCATGATCTGGAAATTTCGATCACCATAAAAACCTTGCCGATTTCAACTTTGTCGATAAAAATCGCTCAACACTAGTTTCTGATAAAGAGGTTCGTTTATCATTAATTATATTAATGAGAGCAACAGATCTCCTTTTTCATAAGAACGTAAGGAAAATGTTTTTTTGTGTTTGGTGATGTGCTGAACAATAGAATTGAACAAAAAATGTTGTAAAGAGAGGAGCACTTTTGTTGTGACAAGAGTTATTATTAGTGCAAGTTGAAAAGCAACCCCTAGTAGTTTTAACTGAAGTTTTGGTTGCAGAAAGTGTAATGACACCCCTAGTCGTTGTATAGTGGTGGTTCATGAGAAAGTGAAGAGAGACCCTAGTGGTAAAATGGTGAGCTGCAGTTTTTTTTTCTGTGAACAAGTTTTTTTGGGAAGAGTTGAGTTTTTGGTAATGTAAAAAAGGTAATCCCATTATTGTTATATTGTTGATCTCACACCCTGAGGAGGGGTGAGTTTTCTTGTCCCGTGTGTGCAACAAGGACAAGAGCATGCTATATCACCAGGGCAGGGAGTTGAAAAAAAAAGAAAATATTTTTTTTAACTGCCCTACAGAAAAGAAAAAAAATAATAAAATAAAGAGAGCATGGAGTTTACATTCTTGCAGGCCAAGAATTGGGGAAAATTGGAAATTTACATTACAAATCAGTGAAACAAGGGGGGGGAGGGGACCAGATTGGCAACGGTTTGCAGTATAAAAGAAGGCAAAACATTTGTTAAAAAGAGTTAAGAGATTGCTGAGAAAGATAAACATTGTTCCAAAAGGGTTTGATTAGATGAAAGTTGGGGGGAAAAGTTAAAAAAAGAGAAGAGAAATTGGTTGAAAAAAAATGATTTGTACTTTCAGAAACAAAAATAAATTAACAGTATACAGTGAAAAAAACTTTAATACTGGGTTTTGGGGGAAGAGATAAAAGGAAAATTGTATATAACATGGTAAAAAAAAACCAATGACGCACGATCAGGCACATCAGAACAGGGGGGGAAAAAAGCAACAGCTCAGGCAAAAGGTTTTTCCTTCTGTGCTGGTTAATGAGCACTGCATCAAACCCCAAGAGCCATCATTACTTTTTAGACACCCCTGTCCCTGTTTAGTAAATAAATTTGGTTAAAAAACAGTTACTTTAAACAGAGGGCACACATTACAAAAGGTAAGCGGGGGTCCCTGGAGGATGGTTTTGGGAATACATTGAAAGATACCCACACTAACAGCAGAAAAGGGTTTAACCTGTTTTCCCTCACAATGCCCGATGGGGTTTTTGGGAAAACACCCAAAACAAGATCAAGCCCCTGGGGGCAAATACACATAAAAAAACAGAAAAAACAATTGTATTTAATGATCAAGACACAAATTCAGACCCTGATATTGTTACACATGCAGAGCTATCACATACAGAGCTATCAAAAAAAGACAAAAAAGGGAAACGTCAATAGGTCGTTAGACACAAGAAGACATTCATAAACATTTTGATTGTCTGCAATGCTCAAGAGGGGGACGGAAACTTTTTTCAAGGGGGGGAAATTTGATTATTACTAGAGATGGAAAATTGATTCTAAAAAAGTGGAATTGTTTGAATTTCAGGAAAACTTCGGTTCTGAACAAAAGTCAAATTTTGGGGGGGTAACTTTTTAGTTTGTGGGAACCCGGGGAAAGTTAAAAACATGGGCAGGAAAATGAAGCAATCGAGACCCGGGATTCTGTGACGCCCCACATTAATTGGGGGCGCGACGCGGGGGAGCTAAAACGCTCTCACTGTACTGATTATGGAAGGGGGCCCCGCGGTGCTTGTAATGCTCTTACGGATTTTTGGGGGGAGTTAGCTTGTTCGAGACGCTTCTTTAATGTTCTTTTTCTGTTTTGGGGGGGTTTGGATCTGAATCCAGTGTGCGTCCAAGCAGCTATATACTTTTAATGCTAATGCTCACGCACATTGACTTCAAGGGGTTTAAACCCTTTTTCCTGTTGTTTCATTTAAAAAACGCGTTTTTACAATACAAATACCACTTCTTTTTTGGGGCTGCTCAATTCTTTTGCGAAATTTAACCCGGGGGGGAAATTTAAGGTTTTTCTGCTGTGGTGACAAAAATAAAACCGTCTTTACCCCCCAAAAAAAACATTTTTTCCTCAAACCCTAATTCAAAAAAAGGGCAAAAGGTTAATTAAAAATTTTTCCTTTGTTTTTTTTAGGTGAAAACACGCCATTGAAAAAGGCTACAAAAGCCGTATTTTGTGGTTGCTCTTTTTTTAAAGCAATTTCCCCGGGGGGTTTAAATTAAAAGCGTTGTTCTGCAGTTTTATCAGTAAAGAAATTTTTGTTTTTCCCCCGCAACAGAAAAAATTCTTTTGCTAATTAAAATTTCCAAAGGTTAAAAGCTTTTTGTGCTTTTATATTATTCAAATACACGGGTTTTTTAAAGCACATACAAGTCAATTTTTCCTCCCCATTTGTGGAGGCAATTTATTAAGGGTTCCCCAAAGCTTTTAGGGGGTTCTTTTGGAGTCAATCAGGGGGGTTTTTATCATATCAGATTTTTTATCAAACTTGTCTGTCATTTAGAACAAACATTAGTAGAAAAGGGGGGTGGCAGGCTTTCCCCCTGCGACGGCAGGGGCACAAAATGGGCCCGGTCTAGCACGCAAGGGACGTCGCACGGGGGTCACTCGGTGACCCAAAACTCCCGCTGTTAATCCCGGGGGTGTGCTGCCAGCAACCCAAGGGGGTTTTTGATTGGTTGCTAGGTCCCCTTCCTCCCAGATGAATCTAAAAAACCCCCCCAGCCAAATGGGGTTGGGAACGTCAGAACAACCCCTTAGTTGGCAGGGCCCGGGGGAAAGCGTCAGGGGCCCTCACTGCCTCAACCCCCTCTGCCCCATGGGTTCCCTCCCAGAGATCTAAATTTCAGGTCAGCGAAAAACTATATAGCGGATGAACAATTTGAGGGGGCGTCAGCACTACGGGCAGGAAAAAATGGGCCAAATCCCTTTTCTTGCAGTGGGTGCAAATTTAAATGTGGGGTGGATGGGGGTCATGTGTGAGGGGCCCGTCTCGCAACCAAGCCCGGTGATGAGTACAGCAGTGACGATGAAACACAAATAGATGATATGTGGACGATTTGGGGAGGGGGAGGAAAGGGCTTATCATCGACAGGAGAAGAGGGGGCAGCTTGCTTTCAGGCAGGGCGCAGCCAGCAAGGGGGTTTTGTGGCCGTGATCAGCGGTAGCACATGTAGGCGGGAGCCAAGGGCCCGGGGTAAAAACCCCCTTCGGGTCCAAAAAGTAGCGGCACGGGGGTCAGCAAGGCAGCGGCGGGGAGTAGTCATCCGTGCGGGGGTTGGGGGTAAAATTGATATCGGTGGTGTGGCAGTTCTTTGCTAAGCACCGGGGGAGCCGAATATGGGTATTGTAGAATCGGGGGCGAAAATGAAGCGTGGCCGGGAGCTAAAGTTGGCTCACGGCCCTGCTCAAAAACATGAGCGTCACCATCCGGTGGCCCGGGAAAAAAACGTGGCTTAGATGTGGTGGGGCCTTTCCCGCCGCCGCGCAACAGCAGCAGACCCAGTGGACGCTGATTGCAGCCCGAGGCTCCACAAACCCCGCAGAAGGAGCTGTTTTTTCTTTACTATCTCCCGGTCCAGTGCTCCCGCTCCTCGCTACTCATGGCGCAGCATCTTCAGCGGGCGATTGCAAAAAGACAACAGTATGGTCCAACCATCTAAGTGCAGCAGTGACCGTGCTCCCGTCCAAGTTGTTGGACTGCAGTCCCTCCCCTTTTCCCCAAAGGTGGCTCTGCCCGTTCAGGAATAATGGCTTTTGCGAGCCAGATGGAATTTTAAGCCGTAATTTCTTTTCCAAAAAGGCAATACCGCCTTATAATAGTGAACAGAAAGGGGGGCCCGTCCTTGAGTTTTGGTTTGTTCCAAGGGGCACGGCAGCGCGGACGTTTGGAGCTGTAACTACGGTCAGGGCCGTACATGTCCTTTACGGCCATGGGTGAATTGCTTCCTGCCAAGGGACCCAAAACTTGGACGGGGACGGCGTTTCTCCTCCACGTTGTCAAACTGGGCTCCTGGCAATGTCCCCCCCTCCCCACCCCACCACACCATCTCAGCCCCACAAGTACTGCTCCTCATCCAATGTGTGGGCCGCGGAGTCACCAGTTCTAACCTGGCTTGCCTCGGCAATAAGTACCAGGGGGGGGAATGCTCCTTTTATGCAGCAAGAAAAACGATGTGGGCTTTCCCGCGGAACCATGGTGAGGCAAAGGGAGGAACATGGTGTCCGCCTGCACCGGGGGATGGTCCTCGCCCTGCATCTCCGTGTTTAAAGGTTGTGAAAAGGTTTCCCGAGTCTTCCACAGATCTTCAAAGATTTTTAAAATGGCCAGGAAAATTGCATGCACTTTTTCCATTTTTACAAAACCAGGAAACCCTCCTCGGTGCAAAAACGCAGAATGGGCCCCCCCCAACCACGCTATATGCGATTTTCCACCCCGTTGGAATTCCAGCTGCACTGTTTTGGCGACTGTATGAACAGGAAAGGCCATTAACGATTTTTTTATATCCCCGGGGACAGGAGTACCCCCTTTGTAAATTTTTGTCAGCCCGTGGGAGTATGCGTGACACCTGCCGGGCTTTGAGGCCCTTCGAGGGGCCACTTATTTGTCAGTCCCAGGATTGAGAGAATAAAGTCTTCCACTGCTTCAGTCCCGGGAAAAGATGCTAAAAAAACGTCTGGGGGGGAGGGGACGTGGGGACTACATCCGCCCGGGGCCCCATGGGTCCGGGGTGGACTGAAATGGAGGAGGGGAGGAGGACATTGGAGCAGAAGCATTGTTGGTGAAAAAGTGGATTTTTTACCCAGGGGACAAGAGAGGAGGAGCAGGGGCACGGGGGGTAGATGGAGATGAGGAAAGAGAGGGATGACCGAAAACCCTGCCTATAAAAGGGAGATGGGGGGCAGGGGGCCCTCGGAGTACTTGTGCAGATGCCCCCTGCTGATTTTTCCTGGCTGTGACGGAAAGTCAGCATCCGGAGAAGGGGTGACTTCTGGCTCCCACCCCATTGGACCCCCGCTACGGTCCAAAATGGGCCTTTTTCCAGGGATTGGAGGGAGGACAAACTCAAATCTATAGGGAAATCCTCCGTGTAGTTGGGCCCGCCCCATGTGCGGACTCCCTCCTTGACAGGTTGACGGGGGGGTTCCCCACGCTCACGTACTACTGCCGCGGCTGTGGGGAAGGTGGTGGGCGGAGTACCGGGTCCATACCGCAACCTAAGTCTGGAGTCACTGATAGCAGCTTCCTTCACCCCCCTAGTGGGGGCAGTGCCCCACAAGCGGGCCGGAGCGACCCTGAACCAACAGGTGGTGGGTACTTGGACAGCACTCTGCCATCCCAGTTAGAAGACGTGGCCGGGCAGCCAAAATGGATGTGTGGCCGAACTTGCCGGTTTGCGTGGAGAAGCTGTCCTGCCCGGGGCCCGAGTGTGGGTCAGGCGGGGTTCATGGGCGGGGCCATCGTTTCCCCCAAAGGGGAACCCGCTTGTCCCCGGGTGTGGAACACTGCCCCTTTTTAAGATGAAATAGGCGGGATCGGCCAGGGTTTTTAAAAACCAATGCCTTAGGCGCAGACTAATAGCCTGAGCCCTTACCCCAAAACTTAAAAAAATGATTGGGTTTCAAAAAAAACCCCCTTACCCCCATTTTGATGCTGCCCAAATTGGGATGCCCAATTGGCGCCCAAATTGCCACAACCCTTTTCCGGGACTTATTGACCCCTTCCACACCTTTTTTGGGGCACCTAATGTCGTTTTTGTTTCCAGACATAAATTTATTTCCCTTTTACCCTTTTTGTGTGCCGCTGGTGACCCAAAAAGGTAAATTTTCCAATTTCCCCATTTTTCCCCCAAAATTTTTCCCCCCTAAAACTGGGGCCTCAACCTTTGCATTGTCCCACTTCGGACCCCCCAGGCTGTGCTTCTCCGCCCGTACCCTTAAAAAAGTGAGTCCATCTGTGGGCCTATCTGTTTTTGCCCCCTCCAGAATGTCATTGTGCCACTGTCGCCCTTGCTGTATGCGTGACCACACACTGTGTCTTGTGCCATCTCTGACTCATGCTGCTGTGGCTGCCCCCGTCCCCTCCCACCTGTCACGATTTGCCCTAAAGCCCTTTTGTTTTTTTCCAACGTCGCTCCCAGGATTTTAAAAGGCTCTTTCCCCCTTCGTTTTTTGGTCTTTTTCCCCCCCTTAATGGCCAGGGTTTTTATAGTGAAGTGTTCTAAGGAGCGGGGGATCTGTGCGTGTCATACTAAAACAAACTTTTGTATGAAGAAAAAACCAAGCCCCCTCTGATATTTAAGCATGGCAAAAAGTTTACAGCCCCCTTCAGGCTCTGTGAGCCGGGAAAATAGCTGTTTTTTAACGTGATTATCCCAAAAGTAATTCGGAACGAAGTTATTTTTTTGTGGGGAAATTCGGCGAAGGAGGAACCAAAATTTTCGGAAATTCCCCATTCTAATTATTACCCCAAACCAACCTTGTTTCCTAACCCTCAACAGGTGCCGTGTCTTAAGGAAAGAGTGAAAATAGATACCCCTCAGTTAACCACAGTAACATCAGAAAAGGAACGCGCCGGACCGCCGCCCCCCCGGCGGTGACCCGGCACGCGGGGGCACTATCATGCGCGGGGCGGTGCGGGGAGGCGCGGGGGGGCGGAAGTGGCGAGGTCCGGGGCCTCCCCTTCCCCCAGTGATTCAGTTGGCGGCCGAGGCAAGCGCCCCGCCCTCCCCCCCTAATTTTGGGTTTCTGGTGGCTATGTGTTGAGGAGCAGTGTCTGGTGGCCAAGGCGGCAGGGTTCTTGGAGTTGGGGGAGGAGTTTGGGGGGAGGAGTCTTGGGATATGACTTCCTCAGGTTTTGGTGAACGTTTACCCGGCCCGGCGAAGGTGGGGGTCTTTTGGTGGTATCCTGGAAAAGCGAATTTGGGGGAGCTTTTGGGGCCTCGAGCTGGGGAAAGCAGCTGGGGTAGGGTGTTTTGTCCTTCGGGGGTTTTGGTACCCGGGCGTTTTGCTCCAAGGCCTCTGCCCGTGGGGGATGGCACCTTGTGCCTGGTTACAATTTGGTGATTTTGGGTAAAAGAAGTTGGGGGGGTTATTTGGTTTACAGATAATGGTTTGACGGGTATGCAATTTGGATTAGTATATATATATATAGTATATATATAGTTATTATATATATATGTGTGGTATAGAGTTTTGTATATGTATATATTTAAGTATGTGGTTTTTGTGGCTATTTTTATATATTTATATGCAAAATAAGTTTCTGTTGTATTATTGTTAATAAAACGGCTACTGTGGCCATTTCATTCCAGTCGTGTGGTTGTGTTATTTATTCTAGATATGATTGGTCATGGGCAGCAGGTGGAGTGGTAAGTGGGGGGCATGGGGATATGGGGAATGGTTGGTGGTGGCGCAGAGCAAGCCTCAGTGTTGCTCAGGGTCATGACAACCCAATGACCTTCTGCAGAGCTGTACAGAGCATATACAAAATTTATAAGGTCTGTTGGAAAGATCTTCAAGATTTGGTCAAATATAAAGATCGGATGCTTTCTGCCCATTTACAAAACAGGCCGTTAGGGGAAATGTCACAAGATGAGTAGCAAGAGGAAACTGGGAGGAGTATGTTAAAAGATTTAATACAGTGGGGGAGAAGTCAGTTACAGATCCGTTGTAAGTTTAAGGGACAGAAACAGAAAAAGGGAGAATCAGTGGACGATTTTATTTCCAGCTGCAAGCAGAGGTGGTGTGATTTGGGCACAAGTCTTCTCTGATTCTTACATGCTTTTGTGTTGATGGGTTTCTGAACACTAACACATACGTGTTGCTCTCAATATTTCCGGGCCTGACTGTGCACACATCAACTCTCTGAGCAGTATATTGAAAAATTGTTAAGGGATAGAGTTTTCTCCCTCCTCTTCACAGTGTGTACAGGTGTTTATTGCTTTTTAGGCGTGTGCACAGGCTTTTTCCGTCGGATTTGTGAGCCGTATGAGCTCACAATCCGCCGTGAATAGCGGCAGGGACGGTGGGCGGGCCGGAGGCGGACATTGGGGGCTGCGCTCCGGCCCCATATGACAATGCATGGTTTGAGGGCGGTCCGCAGCACGTAATTTAATCGGCTTGTCACTTTCTCCCCCGGCGGAGGATTTTGTCCTGAGCGGGGAGGAGCGACGGAATCAATGTTCTTATGAGAGCAGTGGATTCACCGTAAAGACTCCGACTGGGCTTGGCGCCGTACTGAAGCGCCAAATCCTGCGTCGGAGTAGTGGCGACAATCATGCCCAAATAAGCCGTGTGATCGAAGGCCTTTGTTGGTAAATGCAGGGAAGTGTGTAGGACGGAGGGTTCGAGGTCCTAAGCCGAGTAGGGATTTCACATTACCAACCAGAGAGAAACCAAAATCCCTGTTACAGATACAGACACAATGCAGTCATATTCTTTAGTTGCAAAAAAAGTGGGCATCTGATTCTGTCTAGGGCCTAAGCAGTCTTTTTTCAGAGTGGTTTAGCCTGTGGCCCCAAAGAACAGGAGGAATGTAAAAATCATCCCAGGTGCACCCACCATCCTCCTCCCCCAACTGCTGATTCATTAACCCCACCACAGCAGTCACTGCAGTTGTCTGAACAACAGAAAAATTCCTTCAATGATATCTAGAATGCTGCATACAGAAGTGTCCGCAGCTGCAGAGAAAGCAAAAAAAAACAGTACAGAGTGTATGATCTTTTGGCCTAACTCTAAAGCCTCTGTTAAGGGGGTTGCCGAGCCCCATTTCTGACATGCACTGAAGCCTCTGTTAGCGTTCACTATACACAGCACATGTTGATCAGACCCTTCTTTCCAGAGACACTATTTCCTATGTGGATTATATGATTATCCGGTTTTCACACCCTCAACATGAACACCTCCTTTACACTTACTGATCTGACTTGTTTTATACACTGAAACTAAACATTTTGTCATCTCCTGCCCTAGGCATACCGGACTACATAAAACCTTTCAGCCTGTACATGTTACTAAACACTGCAGGACATGCCTCATCTGTATTGACCCAATAAATAGCAAGTTAGCAATGCCCAGTTACTTATTGCTCAGCCCGACTATATCCAGTTGCAAGGGGGTCTCCACATTACAGGCCATACTTGACAAAAGTACAGACATTGTCTTAAACTACCCAGTTACTGCTTATGCCCTCATGACATATCTGCAATACTGACACAAGTTCAACCGCATCACCGATCTATTACAACACATTTTACATTAGAGTGTGCCCTACTGATGCCAGATAACATTAACATTCAGTGTTGAATTGAGCCATTTTGTTGCATTTGGAGTTGAAGGAGGGAGATAGTGTGGAAAGTCCTTTTTTGAGTATTTTCCATTCCAAAAGATGTGCAGCATGACTGTATTCAGTTAATACAGGATGAGGTAGCGGGTTATAGATCAGCTATTAGGAAACCCTGATCCTGAGTTCTTTGTGAATGGATGATGGTTAGAGATGGGCGATTTCCCGAAATTGTTTTCGTTCACGCCGAATTTCTCGTACAAAAATAACTTGCGTTCGAATTACTTCGCACGAATCACGTTAAAAACAGCTATTCCAGGTGCCAGAGCTTTGCAGGGTGCTGTAGAAGTTGGGCCATGCTAAATATGCAGAGAGCGAGCTTGTTTTGTCTTTCATACTAATGTTTGGTCTGTGTTTTTGTATACATGCACATGACTGCCGTTCCGCGGTGGGAGGGGTGGGGCGCGGGGGGGTGGGGGGGTGGTTCTTAGAATCGCTTCATATAAAAATTCCCTGGCACTTAAAGGGGTTTTGCCACCATGTAATGTTCGACGTTTGGCACCTCCTCAAAATGGGTATTTAATCACTTTTCTAAATATATGTGATAAAAAAAGTGAAAACTCTGGGTACAGCATTTCTCAATCCCTTGTTACCTCAAGCTTCCCCTAGTCACGACACCCGACCCAAGGTAGTGAAAGGCCGCGCTTGCTGTGATTCATATTATCTGATGACAGGCAGAATTGAATGGTCTTTTAGGCCCGGTGTAGCTAATATGTTTTTTTTGTATACAGATAACTAGCGTGTAGTGTTAAGATCCAGCTTATCTGTATGAGACGCTTTCAAGCTGCTGCTGTGATAGGTGTCTTTTGTATACAGATATTCATAAGTTATAGTTTGATTATTTGATGTGAACTTGTCACAGGATCCCCTAATGCTGGCTCTGTGCTCTGGCTGTCGTGTGTCGTGTGCGTTCTCTGTCACGCATCCGTGATTTGTTCTACATTACATTAGCTTCTTAGCAGATAAGGTTTCCCTGACAGTGCCATCTGAGGCTCTGTGTGCTTGCTGTATGTGAATCCACTGTGTACTGTTTATTAGTTCACTTAAGTTTTGGAGGACGCTCCTTGGATTCCTCACTCTCCCCTCTCCCTCATCTCCACTGCAGCTTCATGACGCAGCTGTGATTGGTTTACTCGTTGCTCTATGCTGACGGAGGTCAGTACTTGGTCTGTTGGCAAATATTTCCCCCTTTAAGTGGGCAAAACTGACCAAAAAACTGAAGCGGGAATTGTTGCTGATAAAGTCATGCCAGAGAAAGTGGAAAAAAAACAAGCTGAGAAGCTCAGGTGGCAACATTCGTGAAGAGTTTATGGAGGTTGCGACGGCGGCAAAGCCACAGCAGCATGAGGTCAGGACAGGTGGGCAAAAAACAGGTATAGGTTACAGAGTGGCACAATGGCACAGTGTGGAGGTTCACACCAAGGCAGCAGCAGCATGAGGTCAGACAGTGGCAAAATGACACAGCGAGTAGGTCACGGCAGCAGCCACAGCAGCAGCATGCGGTCAGACAGTGGGCACAATGACACAGTGTGTGGTCACGGACAGCTAGCCACAGCAGCAGCATGAGGTCTGACAGTGGCACAATGGACCACATTGTGGATGGTCACTCTGGGCAGCAGCCACAGCAGCTGGATGAGGTAATGGCAGTTGGCACTATGACATTCTGGATCGGTGGCAAAACACAAAAACTGAGTAGGCCACTGAATGGACAATGACACCGTGTGTAGGTCACAGCAGCAGCCACAGCAGAGCCATGAGGGTCAGACAGTGGCACAATGACACAGTGGTGTGGAAGGTCACGGGCAGCAGCCTACAGCAGCAGCATGGAGGTCAGGGCAGTGGCACAATGAACATTGTCTGGAGGTGGCAAAAACAGGGATGTAATAGGCCACAGAGTGGGACAAATGAACAGTGTGTAGGTCACAAGCAAGGCAGGCATTGAGGTCAGGACAGTGGCACAATGACACAGGTAATGTTGTAGGTCACGGCAGCAGCCACAGCAGCAAGCATGAGTCAGACAGTGGCACAATGACACAGTGTGTAGGTCACCGGCTAGCAGCTGCTATGAGGTAGGCAGTGGCACAATGACATTCTGGGGAGGGTGGCAAAATACAGGAGTAGGCCCAGAGTGGGGACAAAGACACCAAGGGTGTAGGTCACCAGGGCAGCAGCCACGAGCGAAGCAGCATGAGGTCAGACGTGAGCACAATAACACAGTGTTGTAGGTCACGCAGCAGCCACGCAGCAGCATGAGGTCAGACAGTGGCACTAATGAACAAAGTGTGGAGGTCACGGCAAGCTGCAGCATGAGGTCAGGCAGGGGCAAAATGACATTCTGGAGGGTGGCAAATAACAGAGTAGGCCACAGAGTGGGACATTAAACAGTGTGTAGGTCACTGGGCAGCAGCCACAGCAGGCAGCATGAGGTCAGACAGTGGCACAATCACATTCTTGATTGGTGGCAAAAACAGGAGTAGGCCACAGAGTGGGACAATGACACGTGTGTAGGTACTAGGCAGCAGCCACGAGCAGCAGATTAGGTCAGACAGTGGCACAATCACATTCTGGATTGGTGGCAAAACAGGAGTAGGCCACAGAGTGGGGACAATGACACAGTGTGGAGGTACGGCAGCAGCCACAGCAGCAAAGCATGAGGTCAGACAGTGGCACAATGACACAGTCGTGGAGGTCACGGGCAGCAGCACAGCATGCAGCAGGAGGTAACAGTGGCACAATGACACGTGTGTAGGTCCAGGCAGCAGCAGATGTGGTCAGGCAGTGGCACTATGACATTTGGAGGTGCAAAAAAAAACAGCGTAGGCCACAGAGTGGACATTGACACAGTTGTTTGTAGGTCACGGCAGCAGCCACTCAGCAGCAGCATGAGGTCAGACAGTGGCACATCACATTCTGGTGGTGGCCAAAACAGGAGTAGGCCAAAGTGGGACAATAACACAGTGTGTAGTCATCACAGTAGCCACTAGCAGCTAGCATGAGGTCTGACAGTGGCACAATGACACAGGGTTGTAGGTCAACGGACAGCAGCAGCATTGAGGTCAGGCACTGGCACAATGACATTCTGGAGGAGGCAAAAAACCGGGGAGTAGGCCACAGAGATGGGACAAATGACACAGTGTGTAGGTCACAGCAGCAGCCACTGCAGCAGCATGAGGTACGACAGTGGTCACCAATGACACAGTGTGTAGGTCACGGCAGCAGCCACACAGCAGCAGCATGTGGTCAGGCAGTCGGCACAATGACATTCTGGACGGTGGCAAAAACAGGAGTAGGCCACAGAGTGGGGACAATGACAAGTGTGTAGGTCACGGCAGCAGCCACAGCGCTGCATTAGGGTCAGACAGTGGCACATTCATATTCTGGATGGTGGCAAATACAGGAAGTAGGCCACAGAGTGGGGACAATGACAAGTCTGGAGTCACTGATCAGCCACAGACAGCGAGTGAGTCAGACAGTGGCACAATGACACAGTGTGGAGGTCACGGCAGCCAGCCCACCAGCAGCAGCATGAGGTCAGGGTAGTGACACAATGACATTCTGGAGGTGGCAAAAACAGGTGTAGGCCACAGAGTGGGGACAATGACACCATGTGTGTAGGTCACGGCAGCAGCCACAGGCAGCAGCATTAGGTAGACAGTGGCACAATCATATTGGGAAGGGTTGGCAAATAACAGGGAGTAGGCCACAGAGTGGGACAATGACACAGTGTGGAGGTCACGGCAGCAGCCACAGCAGCTAGCATGAGGTCAGACAGTGGCAAAAATGAAACAGTGTTGGAGGTACACGGCAGCTAGCCACAGCAGCAGCAATGAGGTTCAGGCGAGTGGCCACATTGACATTCTGGAGGTGGCAAAAACAGGAGTAGGCCACAGGGGCAGAGTGGACAATGACACAGTCTGGAAGGTCACGGCATCAGCCACAGCAGCAGCATGAGGTCAGGGACAGTGGCACAATGACACAGTCGTGGAGGTCACGCAGCAGCACAGCAGCAGCATTGAGGTTCCTGGAGTGAACACAATGACATTTGAGGTGGCAAAAACAGGGGGGGGAGAGTAGGCACAGAGTGTGACAATGACACAGTGTGTGTAGGGTCACAGCAGCAGCATTAGGTCAGGACAGTGGCTCAATGACACATGAGTAGTCACGGCAAGCAGAAGCAGAGGTAGGCAGTGGGACAATGACAATTTGACAGGTGGCACAAACAGGAGTAGGCCAAGAGTGGGACAATGACTACAGTGTGTAGTCACAGCAGCAGCCACAGCAGCAGCATGAGGTCAGACAGTGGCACAATGACACAGTGTTGGTGGTCATCAGGCAGCAGCCTCAGCAGCAGATGTAAGGTCAGGAAGGACAGTGGCACAATGACAAAGTGTGGAGGTCTACGGCAGCAGCAGCCTGAGGTCAGGCAGGGGCACTCAAGACATTCTGGAGGTGGCAAAAAACAGGAGTAGGCCACAGAAGTGGGACTAATGACACAGGTGTCAGAGTGGTAGGTCACGGAGAGCAAGCCACAGCAGAGCATGAGGTCAGACAGTGGCACAATCACCAATACTATTCTGGAGAGGTGGCAAAAAAGGGTAGGCCACAGAGTGGGGACAATGACACAGTGTGTAGGTCACGGCAGTAGGCCACGCAGCAGCATTAGGTCAGACTGAGCACAATCACATTCTTGGAGGTGACAATAAACAGGGTAGGCCACAGAGTGGGACCAATGACACAGTGTGGAGGTCACGGCAGAGCCACAGCAGCAGCATGAGGTCAGACAGTGGACAATGACAGAGTGTGGATGGTCACGGCTGCAGCACTCAGCAGCAGCATGAGGTCAGACTGTGGCACAAAGACCCGTGTGTAGGTCACGGCAGCGTAGCACGCATGAGGTCAGGCAGTGGGCACGAATGACATTCTGGAGGTGGCAAAATACAGCAGTAGGACCCAGGAGTGGGACATGACACAGTGTGTAGGTCACGGCAGCAGCCACAGCAGAGCATGAGGTCATACAGTGGCACAATTCACATTCTGGAGGTGGCAAAAAAGGAGTAGGCCAAAGAGTGGGACAATACACAGTGTGTAGGTCACGAGCACGCAGCACAGCAGCCAGCATGAGGTGACTGTGGCACAATGACACAGTGTGTAGGTCCGCGCAGCAGCCACAGCAGCAGCATGAAGGTCAGCAGTGGCAAATGACACAGTGTGTAGGTCACGGCAGCAGCAGCCATGAGGTCAGGCACTGGCACAATGACATTTGGATGGTGGCAAAAAACAGGGTTAGGCACGAGTGGGACCAATGAACAGTGTGTAGGTCACAGCAGCAGCCACAGCTGCAGCCAGCCATGAGGTCAGACAGTGGCACAATGACACAGTGTGTAGGTCACGCAAGCAGCGACAGCAGCAGCATGGAGGTCAGACAGCAAATGGCACAATGACACAGTGTGTAGGTCACGGGCAGCTGAGCATGAGGTCAGGGCAATGGCACATGACATTCTGGAGGTGGCAAAATCAGAGTACGGCCACAGAGTGGGGACAGTGACTCAGTGTGTAGTCACGGCTGCAGCCACAGCATCAGCATGAGGTCAGACAGTGGGCACAATGACACAGTGTGGAGGTCACGGCCGCCTAGCAGCTGCTGAGGTCAGACAGTGGCAAATGACACAGTGTTGTAGGTCACAGCAGCAGCCACAGCAGCAGCCTGAGGTTCAGACAGTGCACACTGACACCAGTGCGGAGGTCACGGCAAGCAGCCACACAGCAGGCATGAGGTCAGACAGTGGCACAATCACTTCTGGAGGTGGCAAAAAACAGGAGTAGCACAGAGTGGGACAATGACACAGTGTGTAGGTCACGGCAAGCAGACCACAGCACGCAGCATGAGGTCAGGAAGTGGCACAATGACATTCTGGAGGTTGGCAAAAACAGGAGTAGGCCACAGAGTGGGGACAATGAAACAGTGTGGAGGGTCACGCAGCAGCCACAGCAGCAGCATGAGGTCAGTCAAGTGCACAATGACATTATGGAGGTGGCAAAAACTGGAGGTAGGCCACAGCTGGGACAATGACACAGTGTGGAGTTACGGCAGCAGCCACAGCAGCAGCATGAGGCAGGACAGTGGCACAAAAGACACAGTGTGGAGGTCACGGGCAGCAGCCACAGCAGCAGCATGGGTCAGGCCGTGGCACAATGGACTTTCTGGGAGGTGCAAAAAAACAGGAGTAGGCCACAGAGTGGGGACAATGACACAGTGTGGAGGTCACAGGCTGCAGCACAGCAGCAGCATGAGGTAGACAGTGGCACAATCACATTCTGGAAGGTGGCACAAACAGGAGTAGGCACAGAGTGGGACAATGGACATAGTGTGGCGGTTCACGGCAGCAGCCAAAGGCAGCAGCATGAGGTCAGGACATGGCACAATGGGGGGACCCCCACAGTGTGGAGGTCACGGCAGCTGCCACGCAGCAGCATGAGGGTCAGGCAGTGGCAATGACATTTCTGGATGGTGGCAAAAAAGGAGTAGGCACAGAGTGGGACAAGTGACACAGTGTGGAGGTCACCGGCCGCAGCCACAGCAGCGCATGAGGTCCGGACGCTGGCACAATTGAAACTGTGTGTAGGTGACCGCAGCAGTCCACAGCTCAGATGAGGTCAGACAGTGGCACAATCACTTTCTGGAGGTGGCAACAAAAACAGGAGTACGGCCACAGAGTGGCACAATGAAACAGTCGTGTAGGTCACGGCAGCAGCAAATCAAGCAGCAGCATGAGGTCAGGCAAGTGAACAATGGACATTCTGGAGGTGGCAAAAACAGGGTAGGCACACGAGTGGGACAATGACACAGTGTGGAGGCACAGGCTAGCAGCCACAGCAGGCAGCATGATGGTCAGACCAGTGGCACAATGACATTCTGGAGGGTGGCAAAAACAGGAGTAGGCTAACAGAGTGGGACCAATGACACAGTGTGTAGTGTCACGTCAGCAGCCAAAGCGCAGCATGAGGTCAGACAGTGCCACATCACATTCTGAGGTGGCAAAAAATGGAGTAGGCCACAGAGTAGGGACATTGACACAGTGTGGAGTTCACGGCAGCAGCCACAGCAGAGCATGTGGTCAGACAGTGTCACTATGACACAGTGTGGAGGTCACGGCAGCAGCTCACAGCAGAAGCATGAGGTGCAGGTCAGTGGGCACAATCGACATTCTGTGAGGTGGCAAAAACAGGAGTAGGCCACAGAGTGGGACAATGACACAGTGTGCGGGTCACGCAGCAGCCACAGCAGCAGCATGAGGGTCAGACTAGTGGCACAATCACATTTGGGAGGTGGCACAAACAGGAGTAGGCCCAGAGTGGGACAATGACATAGTGTGGAGGTCACTGCGGCAGCAGCCACAGCCAGCAGAGTGTGGAGGTGCCGGTGGCAATACCTAGTCCTGGTAAAGATGTGGTGGCAGATGGAGAAACTGTCTGCAGATGTGTGGATCAGCGGGTGGCGGCATCAGAATAGTGCTGAGGCAGGTAGTTGAACCCAGACTCATTTCTCATAGGTTTGGGTGAGCGGTCATGGTGATGTAGTCTGACGCCTAAGTCATTGGTGTGTGGATATCTGGCCGATCCACGCCTGATTCATCTTGACATAGGTCAGTCGTATCACATTTCCCCGTGGACAACGAGGGTACTCCTTGGGGTAACGATGGCACCCGCCGCACTGAACACCCGCTCTGATGCCACACTAGGGCAGCGGACTGTACAGCTTCTCCACTGCAAACTCGGGCAAGTTGCGGCACACATCCAGTTTTGGGCTGCCCAGTAGTCCAGCTGATCTTCTAATCTGGGGTGGCACAGGGAGTGCTGTCCATGGTAAGGCCACACCTGTTGGTTCAAGGGTCTGCTCAGGTCCTTGCTGCTGCTGCTGGTGACTACCCTCTCAGTAGGGCGGGTGAAGGAAGCTGCTATCATGTGACTCCAGACTTAGGTTGCTGCTGATGGAGCTGGTACTGCTCACCCCCCCACGCTTCCCTCTGCATGCCGCCACGGCTGTAGTACGTGTTCTCTGAGGAACCCCCGGTCAGACACTGTGTGGTTGTCAGAGGATGGCTGAGGCCGCACATAGGAAGCGGCCAAGCTGATTAGGAGGATTTCCTATAGTATTTGAGTTTGTCCTCCCTCGCTATAGCTGGGGTGAAAATGGGTCCATTTTGGACCGGTTATTGATGGGTACAATAGGGTGGTGAGCCATGAAGCATCCTCTGCCGGTTGCTGACTCCTTAGGCTGTCAGCTAGCCAGGAAATATAAACATGCTGCGGGCCATCTGGCACTAGTGACTCTGAGGGGCTCCCTGCCTCCATTTTCCACTCTGTTATAATGCCTCGGTGCTTGCGGGTCATCTGCCTCGGTTTCCTCATCGCCATCCACATCCTCCAGTGCTCCTGCTAATCTCTCTTGTCACGCTGGGTATAGAAAATCCACTCATTTCACCAGACATGCTTGCTGTTTTTTTCTACTCCAAGTCATCCTCCTCCTCCTCCATTTCAGTCCCTCACAAGACTCATGTTGGCCACGACAGATGTAGTCGCCATGTCTCCAGTCCCTGTCAGACAGATTTTTCGCATCTGTTCCAGGACATGATGCAGAGGTGAAGTGAAATGATGTTATTCATCCGTAGTCCTGGCGATGACATTATAAACGTCGCTCTCGAATGGCTCAACAAACGGCAGGTGTCACGCTATGAGCTGCCATGGCTGACATCAAAGTTTTACAGTGTGAGTACTTCTGTCTGCCTCGATCATCAAAAATCGTTAATAGCCTTTCTTGTTCATTCAGTCGGTCCAACCTGTGAGGCTGGAATTCCAACGGGGTGGAAACATCGCATATCAGAGTGTGTTGGGGGAGGCCGTTCTGCTCTGCAACTCGAGGGAGGGTTTGTTCCTGGCTTTGTACGAATGGATAAAGTGCATTGCACAGTTTTCCTGGCCATTTCAGAATCTTCTGAAGATCTGTGGTAAGGACCTTCAGGAACACTTTTCACAACCAGATGAACACGTGGCCATGCAGGGGCATGGACCATCCTCTCGGTGCAGACGGACACCATGTTCCTCCCATTGTCCGTCCATGTTCCGTTTGCAATGTTGGCGGGAGAAAGCCACACATCGTTTTCTTGCTGCATGACGCGGAGCAGTTCCTCCCTGTGTGATTCGTTCGCCGGAGGCAAGCCAGGTGTAGAACTGGTGACAACGTTGTGCCAACATGTGGTTGATGGAGCTGTTATTGTGGTGCTGAGCTGGAATGTGGTGGTGGCCCCCCCCCCGGGGTGGGTGGGGCGGAGGAGGGCGGACATCTTGGCGAAGGAGCGTGCACTTTGACAACGTGGAGGAGGGAAAGCGGGTTCCTGTCCCAAGTTGTTGGTTGTGCTGGGCGGTAGCACATTCACCCAGTGGGGCCAGTAGTGCATTGTTACAGCTCAGACGTCCGCGCTGCCGTGCACTTGGAACAAACCGATAAGCTTAAGGACTGGCCACCTTTCTGTTCTACATATTTATGAAGTGCTGGTACTGCCTATTTGGGAAAAAGGAAATTACGGGCTTTGGAACTCTCCATCTCGGCTCGCACAAGCCATTAGTTCTCTGAATGGTGTGCAGAGTCCACCATTTGGAAAGGGAGGGACTGCTAGTACCAACAACTTGGACAGGAGCAAGGTCAGATGTTGCACCTTAGGAATAGGTTTGGACGCATACTGCGTTGTCTCTTTGCAATCGCCTTGCTGAAACGACTGCTGGCGCGATGAGTTAGCGAGGAGCAGGAGGCATCTGGACCGGGAGAGATGATGTCACAAGAGAACAGTCCCTTTGCAGAGGTGGTGGAGCCTTGGCTGGCTGCAATGGCATGCGTTGCCACTGGGAGCTGCTGCTGCTGCTGTTGCTGCGGCGGCAGATGGACCACCACATCTGAGCCACGTTTCTCCCTGGCACCGGATGTGACGCTGCATGTGTTGACGCAGGGCCGTGGTGCCAACGTGTTGCTCCCTGGCACGCTTCACTTTCTGCTTACAGATTCTTACATGTTACCTATTCGGCTCCTCGGTGTCTTAGAAAGGAACTGCCACACCAACGAGTTTCGGATTTTACCGCCAACGCTTCGCATGAGTGACTATGCCGCCGCTGTCGATGAGCCCTGTGACGCTACTTTCTTTGGACCTGCGAAGTGGTGTTTTTTACCCCGTGGCGCTGTGCATCCCGGACCTCACACTGCTGCTATCCTGCTGGACTCATGGGGCCACACGACATTTGTGGCTGCGCCGCTGCTGGAAGCGCAAGGTGACGCCCTCTTCTCCTGACGATGATGAGCCCTTGCCTCACCGGCTCCCAAGTGCGGTCGGCTACTTCTCATCTATTTGTTTTTTTCATCTTTCAATGCGGGCCCTTATCCCGGTTTGGGTTATGCAGGGCGACCCTCAAAACATGCCCTTTCCCCTTGCCACTCTAAACATCTATATTTTCCGCCTACGCAAAAAAGCGGGGGTATTGGCCCCCTTTTTCTTCACTGCAAGTTGCTGCTGCCTGCCCTACCCCAAATTGTTCACCCTCCCCTTTTTAGTGGCGCTGACCCCAAGACCACATAGTAGTTTCTGGTTGGGGGAAACCCGGGAAATGGGACAAAAGTGGGGTTTTGGGGAAAGGTGAGGGCCGCTGACCAACCCCCGGGCCCTTTGCCAACTAAGGGTTGTTTTCTACTTTCCCCCAACCGATCTTGGGGGGGGTTGCCCGATGTCATCTGGGGGGAAGTGGATGACCTAGTAAACCCAAATTTTCAAGAACCTTTGGGTTGCTATTCAGTCCCGGGCCCGCTAGATGACAGGGTAGTTGGGGGCCCCTCCCCGATTCCCCCTGCTGGGGAGCCCCCTTGCTGTGCTGCGCCTGCTCCGGGTTTTGTTTGGGGCCTCTCCCCATCGCAGGGGGAAGGGGCCTGCCCCCCTCTCGGGACATACTGTTTGTTTTTAAAAATGTACAGACACTTTTTTGTGAAGATTTTGTAAGGATAAATAAAAACCCCCTGTTTTTGACCCCAAAATGAACCCCTAAAAAGCTTGGGAAAACCCCTTTTTGGTAAAAATTTGCGCTCCCCCAAATTTTTGGGCAGGAAAAATTAAACCTTGTATGGCTTTTTAAAAAACTCTGGTATTTTATGAATAAAAGCACAAACGGGTTTAAATTTAAACCCTTCGTATAAATTATGTACAGAATTTTTTTGGCGTGAAAATTAGTTTCTTTTAACGCAAAAACAAAGTTAATTAACCCCCCCGGGTTAAATTGCGCAAAAAAATTGGCAACCCAAAAAGTGCTTTGTTGCGTGTTACAATTGCGTGTTTTTACCCACAAAAAAGAGTAAAATTGTAATTAACCTTCCTTTTGTTATGCTACAGGAAAAAAGTATATTTTTGCTTGAAAATGACGGTTTCTTGGGGGTCAGCAACCAGCAAAACAAGCTTTAATTAACCCTGGTTAAATTGGCCAAAAAAAATTGAGCAACCACAAACTAGTAGTTGTAGGTGTTACAAATTTTGGGGTTTCTACGCCACACAAAAGAGATAAAATTGTAATTAAACCCTTTGCGTGAATTATGCTACAGGAAAAAAGTATATATTTTGGGGTTGAAAATGACTTTTTGGGGTCAGCAACCCGCAAAACAAGTTAATTTAACCCCCGGATGTTAAATTGGCCAAAAATTGGCCACCACAAATGGGATTTGTAGCGTGTTACAATTGCGTGTTTCTACGCCAACAACAAAAGATTAAAAATTTTAATTAACCTTTGCTTTTTTGAATTTGTACAGGAAAAAAGTAATATTTTGGCGTTTAAAATGCGGTTTTTTGGGGGGCAGCCACCAGCAAAACAAGCTTTTAAAACCCCGGATGTAAATTGCGCAAAAAAATTGAGCAACCCCAAATAGTAGTTTGTAGCGTGTTACATTGCGTGTTTTTTAGCCAACACAAGAGTAAAATTGTAATTAACCTTCGCTTGTGAAATTTTGCCCGGAAAAAAGTATTTATTTTGGGTTTAAAATGCGGTTTCTGGGGGCAGCACACCAGCAAAACAAGCTTAATTAAAAACCCCCGGATGAAAAGCGCAAAAAAAATTGGGGCACCCCCAAAAATAAGCTTTGTCGTGTTACAATTGCGTGTTTTTTTAGCCACACAACAAAGATAAAAAATTTTAAATTTCCTTCGCTTGTGAATTTTTGTCAGGAAAAAAGTATATATTTTGGGTTGAAATGCGGTTCTTGGGGTCGCACACCCCAAAACAACGCTTAATTAACCCCTGGATGAATTGCGCATAGAATTTAGCAGCCAAAAATGAAAGTGCTATTTTTTATTGTAAAAGCTGTTTCTTTAAAAGAATACAACAGGAACTGGGTTGATCCCCCTTGGTATTAAAAATATA
>JAODAL010048916.1:0-28588 GCA_025379985.1 Phyllomedusa bahiana | reverse complement strand
TCAGCAGCGCTCCGGGGGTATGGGAGCCGTGGGCCCGCAGCAGGAGCAGTTGCGGAGGTAAGCTGCCTCTGGACTCCCAGGGAAGAGAGGAGCGGCTTCTTCGGGGTCACCTCTCTGCTTACACCCTCAGGGTGTAGTTTGGGTGCAATTACAGCACCGGTGGAGCTCTTAGGCTGCCTGGGTGAAGGAGGTGAGCCGGAGCCGAGGTAAAATGCGGCCATCCAGGATAGTCCCGCCCCCGGAAGTGTCGTTAAACAGGTACAATGACAACTATGAATGACTTACAACTGGCACAACAGAGGGAGAGAGGACCCTGCCCACGAGGGCTTACAATCTACAAGGAGGAGGAGAGAGACAGAAGGTAGGGGCAGACATGTTTGTGGGGGGGGTGTAGGGGCAGCAGGGTTATTGTAGTTTATAGGCTCCTGAAGAGATGGGTTTTCAGGTTACTTTTGAGGCTATGGAAAGTAGGGACAGTGAGTTCCAGAGTATGGGTAAGGCACTGGAGAAGTCTTGGAGACGGTTGTGTGAGGAGCTGAGAAGAGGAGAGCAGAGAAGAAGGTCCTGTGCGGAGATTGCGTGAGAGGAGGTATCTGGAGATTAGGGCAGAGATGTATGGAGGGGAGAGGCTATGGAGAGCCTTGTGGGTCAGGGTTAGTAATTTGAAGTGAATGCGCTGGGCAATAGGTGAAGGGATTGACAAAGGGGAGAGGCAGGGGAATAGCGAGGAGAGAGGTGGATAAGACGGGCAGCGGAGTTAAGGATAGATTGAAGGGGAGCGAGAGTGCTGGTTGGGAGGCCACAGAAGGATGTTGCAGTAGTCTAGGCGGGAGATGGCGAGGACATGGACCAGCATTTTTGTAGTGTCATAGTTGAGGAATGAGCGGATACGGGAGATATTTTTCAGGTGGAGGCGGCAGCAGAGGGCTTGGATGTGTGGTTTGAGGGACAGTACAAGTAGGGTCAAACTGAAAGATGATCCCAATGTGTATAGTTAACACAGGATCCACCAGTCACAATAGGAGATAGTCACAGTTTGCCCTCTCCATTTCCCTGTACAGTAACCTCTTCCCAGGTCCCAGAGCATGCCCACTACATTCTCCTATAGAAGTCAATGGGACTGATCCTGTTCACAGGCTCCTATGTCCATGAAGGTGCTGTAAAGCATCTCTCGAAATGCTGCTCAAAGCATCTCAGGCAAGAAACCTGTCCCCACACTCCTATACAGACAAGTGGGGAAATCTACAATCAGAAAATAACAATGGCCAAGAAGACATGAATGTGGATCAGGGGCTTGTTTTAATTATTACAAAAAAATTGGTGACAGATTCCCTTTAACCTCGCTGCCAAAGAAGAACCTGACTTACTTGTCAACTGGTTAGGCCCAGGATCTGCAGAACGGGTATAGATAGAGGTGCCTCTGGAGGTGAGTGGTGTGAAGGTGCCTCTGGAGGTGGCTGGTGTGGAGGTGCCTCTGGAGGTGGTTGGTGTGGAGGTGCATCTGGGGGTTGATGTGGTGGAGGTGCCTCTGGAGGTGGCTGTTGTGGAGGTGCATCTGGAGGTGGCTGGTGTGGAGGTGCCTAGGAGGTGGGTGGTGTGGAGGTGCCTCAGGAGGTGGGCTGGTTTTGGAGGTGCCTCTGGGGTGGTGGTGTGGAGGTGCCTCTGGAGGTGGCTGGTGTGCAGGTGCATCTGGAGGTGGCTGGTGTGTAGGTGCCTCTGGAGGTGGTTGGTGTGGAGGTGCCTCTGGGGGTGGCTGGTGTGGAGGTGCCTCTGGAGGTGGCTGATGTGGAGGTGTCTCTGGAGGTGGCTGGTGTGGAGGTGCCTCTGGAGGTGAGTGGTGTGAAGGTGCCTTGGAGGGGTTGGTGTGGAGGTGCTCAGGAGATGGCTGGTGTGGAGGTGCTCTGGTGGTGGCTGGTGTGGAGGTGCCTCTGGAGGTGGCTGGTGTGGAGGTGCCTCTGGAGGTGGCTGGTGTGAAGGTGCCTCTGGAGGGGGCTGGTGTGAAGGTGCCTCTGGAGGTTGCTGGTGTGGAGTAGCCTCGGGAGGTGGCTGGTGTGGAGGTGCCTCTGGAGGTGGTGGTGTGGAGGTCCCTTTTGGAGGTGGCTGGTGTGGAGGTGCCTCTGGAGGTGGCTGGTGGTGGAGGTGCCTCAGGAGTGGGCTGGTGTGGAGGTCCCTCTGGAGGTGGCGGGTTTTGGGAGGGTGCCCTCTGGAGGTGGCTGGTGTGGAGGTGCCCCCGGAGGTGGCTGGTGTTGAGGTGCCTCTGGAGGTGGCTGCTGTGGAGGTGCCTTTGGAGGTGGCTGGTGTGGAGGTGCTTCTGGAGATGCCTGGTGTGGAGGTGCCTCTGGAGGGGGCTGGTGTGGAGGTGCCTCTGGAGGGGGCGGGTGTTGAGGTGCCTCTAGAGGTGGCTGGTGTGGAGGTGCCTCTGGAGGTGCCTCTGGAAGTACCATTGTGTGGAGGTGTCTGGAGGGGGCAGGTGTGGAGGTGCCTCTGGAGGTGGCTGGTGTGGAGGTGCCTCTGGAGGTGGCTGGTGTGGAGGTGCCTCTGGAGGTGGCTGGTGTGGAGGTGCCTCTGGAGGTGGCTGGTGTGGAGGTGCCTCTGGAGGTGGCTGGTGTGAAGGTGCCTCTGGACGGGGCTGGTGTGAAGGTGCCTTGGAAGGTGCCCATTGTGTGGAGGTGCCTCAGGAGGTGGCTGGTGTGGAGGTGTTTGGCGAGGCTGCTGTTGAGGTGTCTCTGGACGTGGCTGCTGTTGAGGTGCCTCTGGACGTGGCTGCTGTGGAGGTGCCTCTGGACGTGGCTGCTGTGGAGGTGCCTCTGGACGTGGCTCTGGAGGTGGCTGGTGTGGAGGGCCTCTGGGGGTGGCTGGTGTGCAGGTGTTCTGGAGGTGGCTGGTGTGGAGGTGTTTCTGGAGGTGGTTGGTGTGGAGATGCCTCTGGAGGTGGTTGGTGTGGAGGTGCCTCTGGAGGTGGCTGGTGTGGAGGTCCCTCTGGAGGTGGCTGGTGTGGAGGTGCCTCTGGAGGTGGCTGGTGTGGAGGTGCCTCTGGAGGTGGTGGTGTGAAGGTGCCTCTGGAGGTGGATGGTGTGGAGGTGCCTCTGGAGGTGATTGGTGTGGAGGTTCCTGTGGAGGTGGCTGTTGTCGAGGTGCCTCAGGAGGTGGCTGGTGTGGAGGTGCCTCTGGAGGTGGCTGGTGTGGAGGTGCC
Source organism: Phyllomedusa bahiana (assembly GCA_025379985.1). Taxonomy (NCBI): domain Eukaryota; kingdom Metazoa; phylum Chordata; class Amphibia; order Anura; family Hylidae; genus Phyllomedusa; species Phyllomedusa bahiana. The sequence goes on along the minus strand of JAODAL010048916.1, from coordinate 25,395 downwards.
TCTGGAGGTGAGTGGTGTGAAGGTGCCTCTGGAGGTGGTTGGTGTGGAGGTTCCTGTGGAGGTGGCTGGTGTGGAGGTGCCTCAGGAGATGGCTGTTGTCGAGGAGACTCTGAAGGTGGCTGGTGTGGAGTTTCCTCTGGAGGTGGCTGGTGTGGAGGTGCCTCAGGAGATGGCTGGTGTGGAGGTGCCTCTGGAGGTGGCTGGTGTGGAGGTGCCTCTGGAGGTGGCTGGTGTGGAGGTGCCTCTGGAGGTGGCTGGTGTGGAGGTGCCTCTGGAGGTGGCTGGTGTGGAGGTGCCACGGGAGGGGGCTGGTGTGGAGGGGGCTCTGGAGGGGGATGGTGTGGGGGTTTGCCTCTGGAGGTGGCTGATTTTGAGGTCCCCTTGGAGGTGGCCCGGGTTTGTGGAGGTGCCTCTGGAGGTGCCTCTGGAAGTACGATGTGTGGAGGTGCCTCTGGAGGTGGCTGGTGTGGAGGTGCCTCTGGAGGTGGCTGGTGTGGAGGTGCCTCTGGAGGTGGCTGGTGTGAAGGTGCCTCTGGAGGTGGATGGTGGGAGGTGCCTCTGGAGGTGGCTGGTGTGGGGGTTTGCCTCAGGAGATGGCTGGTGTGGAGGTGCCTCTGGAGGTGGCTGGTGTGGAGGTGCCTCTGAAGGTGGTGGTGTGGGGTGCGCTGGTGTGGAGGTGCCTCTGGAGGTGGCTGGTGTGGAGGTGCCTCTGGAGGTGGCTGGTGTTGAGATGCCTCTGGAGGTGGCTGGTGTGGAGGTGCCTCTGGAAGTACCATTGTGTGGAGGTGCCTCTGTAGGTGGCTGGTGTGGAGGTGCCTCTGGACGGGGCTGGTGTGAAGGTACCTCTGGAGGTGCCATTGTGTGGAGGTGCCTCTGTAGGTGGCTGGTGTGGAGGTGTCTCTGGAGGTGGCTGGTGTGAAGGTGCCTCTGGACGTGGCTGCTGTGGAGGTGCCTCTGGAGGTGGTTGGTGTGCAGGTGCTTCTGGAGGTGGCTGGTGTGGAGGTGCTTCTGGAGGTGGCTGGTGTGGAGGTGCTTCTGGAGGTGGTTGGTGTGGAGGTGCTTCTGGAGGTGGTTGGTGTGGAGATGCCTCTGGAGGTGGTTGGTGTGGAGGTGCCTCTGGAGGTGGCTGGTGTGAAGGTGCCTATGGAGGTGGTTGGTGTGGAGGTGCCTCTGGAGGTGGCTGGTGTGGAGGTTCCTCTGGAGTGGGCTGGTGTGGAGGTGCTTCAGGAGATGGCTGATGTGGAGGTGCCTCTGGAGGTGGCTGGTGTGGAGGTGCCTCTGGAGGTGGCTGGTGTGGAGGTGCCTCTGGAGGTGGCTGGTTTGTAAGGGTGCCTCTGGAGGTTTGGCTGGGTGTGGAGGTGCCTCTGGAGGTGGCTGGTGTAGAGGTGCCTCTGGAGGTGGCTGGTGTGTAGGTGCCTATGGAGGTGGTTGGTGTGGAGGTGCCTCTGGAGGTGGCTGGTGTGGAGGTTCCTCTGGAGTGGGCTGGTGTGGAGGTGCCTCTTGTGGTGGCTGGTGTGGAGGTGCCTCTGGAGGTGGCTGGGTGGAGGTGCCTCTGGTGGTGGCTGGTGTTAAGGTGCCTCTGGACGGGGCTGGTGTGAAGGTACCTCTGGAGGTGGCTGGTGTGGAGGTGCTTCAGGAGATGGCTGATGTGGAGGTGCCTCTGGAAGTGGCTGGTGCGGAGGTGCCTCTGGAGGTGGCTGGTGTAGAGGTGCCTCTGGAGGGTGGTGGTGTAGAGGTGCCTCTGGAGGTGGCTGGTGTAGAGGTGCCTCTGGAGGTGGCTGGTGTGGAGGTGCCTCTGAAGGTGGCTGGTGTGGAGGTGCCTCTGGAGGTGGCTGGTGTGGAGGTGTCGCTGGAGGTGCCTGGTATGGAGGTGCCTCTGGAGTGGGCTGGTGTGGAGGTGCCTCTGGAGTGGGCTGGTGTGGAGGTGCATCTGGAGTTGGATGGTGTGGAGGTGCCTCTGAAGGTGGCTGGTGTGGAGGTGCCGCTGGAGGTGCCTCTGGAGGTACCATTGTGTGGAGGTACCTCTGGAGGTGGTTGGTGTGGAGGTGTCGCTGGAGGTGCCTGGTATGGAGGTGCCTCTGGAGTGGGCTGGTGTGGAGGTGCCTCTGGAGGTGGCTGGTGTGGAGGTGCCTCTGGAGGTGGCTGGTGTGAAGGTGCCGCTGGAGGTGGCCGGTGTTAAGGTGCCGCTGGAGGTGGCCGGTGTGGAGGGGCCTCTGCAGGTGCCTGGTGGGGAGTTGCCTCTGGAGGTGCCTGGTGTGGAGGGGTCTCTGCAGGTGGCTGGTGTGGAGGGGCCTCTGGAGGTGGCTGGTCTGGAGATGCCTCTGGAGGTGGCTGGTGTGGAGGTGCTTGTGGAGGTGGCTGGTGTGGAGGTGCTTCTGGAGGTGGCTGGTGTGGAGGTGCCTCTGGAGGTGGCTGGTGTGGAGGTGCCTTTGGAGGGGGCTGGTGTGGAGGTGCCTTTGGAAGGGGTGGTGTGGAGGTGCCTACTGGATGTGGGTTCTGTGGAGGTGTCTCTGGATGTGGCTGGTGTGGAGGTGCCTCTGGAGGTGCCTGGTGTGGAGGGGTCTCTGCAGGTGGCTGGTGTGGAGGTGCCTCTGGACGGGGCTGGTGTGGAGGTGCCTCTGGAGGTGCCTGGTGTGGAGGGGTCTCTGGATGTGGCTGGTGTGGAGGTGCCTTTGGAAGGGGCTGGTGTGGAGGTGCCTCTGGATGGGGCTGGTGTGGAGGTGCCTCTGGATGTGGCTGCTGTGGAGGTGCCTCTGGAGGTGCCTGGTGTGGAGGGGTCTCTGCAGGTGGCTGGTGTGGAGGTGCCTCTGGAGGTGGCTGGTGTGGAGGGGCCTCTGGAGGTGACTGGTGTGAAGGCGCCTCTGGAGGTGGCTGGTGTGGAGGTGCCTCTGGAAGTGACTGGTGTGAAGGTGCCTCTGGACGGGGTGGAGTGGAGGTGCCTCTGGAGGTGGCTGTTTTGGAGGTGTCTCGAGGTGGCTGGTCTGGAGGTGCCACTGGACGTTGCGGGTGTTGAGGTGCCTCTGGGGGGGCTGCTCTGGAGGTGCCTCATGAGGTGGCTGGTGTGGAGGTGCCTCTGGAGGTGGCTGGTGTGGAGGGGCCTCTGGAGGTGGCTGGTGTGAAGATGCCTCTGGAGGGGGCTGGGGTGGAGGTGCCTCTGGAGGGGGCTGGGGTGGAGGTGCCTCTGGAGGTGGCTGGTGTGGAGGTGCCTCTGGAGGGGGCTCGGGTGAAGGTGCCTCTGCAGGGGGTGGGGTGGAGGTGCCTCGGGAGGTGCCGGGTGCGGAGGGCCCTCTGGCGGGGCCTGATGTGGCGGCACCTCTGGCGGTGCCGGGTTTTGTGGGGCCTGGGGCGGTGGCTGGGGTCATGGTCCCTCGGGAGGGGGGTGGGGTGGAGGGGCCTCTGGAGGTGGGTGGGGTGGGAGGTTGCTTTTGGAGGTGGCTGGTGTGGAGGTACCTCTGGAGGTCCCTGGTATGGAGGTTTGCCTCTGGGGGGTGGTTTAGTGTGGAGGTGCCTTGGAAGGGGTGGTGTGGATGGTGCCTCTGGAGGTGGCTTGTGTGGAGGGGCCTCTGGTGGTGGCTGGTGTGGAGGGGCCTCTGGAGTTGACTGGTGTGGAGGTGCCTCTGGAGGTTCCTGTTGTGGAGGTGCCTCTGGAGGTTCCTGTTGTGGAGGTGGCTGGTGTGGAGGTGCCTCTGGAGGTGGCTGGTGTTCAGGTGCCTCTGGAGGTGGTTGATGTGGAGGTGCCTCTGGAGGTGGCTGGTGTGGAGGTGCCTCTGGAGGTGCCTGCTGTGGAGGTGCCAGTCGAGGTGGCAGGTGAGGAGGATCCACTGGATCTGGAAGGTGAGGAGTGGCCTCTGGAGGTGGCTGGTGGGGAGGTGCTCTGGGGGTGGCTGGTGTGGAGGGGGCCTCTGGGAGGTGGCTGGTGTGGAGGTGCCTCTGGAGGTGGTTGCTGTGGGGTGCCTTTGGAGGTGGCTGGTGTGGAGGTTCCTCTGGTGGTGGCTGGTGTGGAGGGGCCTCTGGAGGTGGCTGGTGTGGAGGTGCCTCTGGAGGTGGCTGGTGTGGAGGGGCCTCTGGAGGTGGCTGGTGTGGAGGGGCCTCTGGAGTTGACTGGTGTGGAGGTGCCTCTGGAGGTTCCTGTTGTGGAGGTGGCTGGTGTGGAGGTGCCTCTGGAGGTGGCTGGTGTGGAGGTGCCTCTGGGGGTGGCTGGTGTGGAGGTGCTTAAGGAGGTGGCTGGTGTGGAGGTGCCTCTGGATATGCCTGGTGTGGAGGTGCCTCTGGATGTGCCTGGTGTAGAGGTGCCTCTGGAGGTGGTTGGTGTGGAGGTACCTCTGGAGGTGCCTGGTGTGGAGGTGCCTCTGGATGTTGCTGGTGTGGAGGTGCCTCTGGAGGTGGTTGGTGTGGAGGTGCCTCTGGAGGTGCTTGGTGTGGAGGTGCCTCTGAAGGTGGCTGGTGTGGAGGTGCCTCTGGAGGTGGCTGGTGTGGAGGTGCCTCTGGAGGTGCCTGTTGTGGAGGTGCCTCTGGAGCTGCCTGGTGTGGAGGTGCCTCTCGAGGTGGCTGGTGTGGAGGTGCTTCTAGAGGTGGCTGGTGTGGAGGTGCTTCTAGAGGTGGCTGGTGTGGAGGTGCCTCTGGAGGTGGCTGGTGTGGAGGTGCCTCTGGAGGTGGCTGGTGTGGAGGTGCCTCTGGAGGTTCCTGTTGTGGAGGTGGCTGATGTGGAGGTGCCTCTGTAGGTGGCTGGTGTGGAGGGGCCTCTGGAGGTAGCTGGTATGGAGGTGCCTCTGGAGGTGGCTGGTGTGGAGGTGCCTCTGGAGGTGGTTGATGTGGAGGTGCCTCGGGGGGTGGCTGGTGTGGAGGTGCCTCTGGAGGTTCCTGTTGTGGAGGTGGCTGGTGTGGAGGTGCCTCTGGAGGTGGCTGGTGTGGAGGTGCCTCTGGAGTTGGCTGGTGTGGAGGTGCCTCTGGAGGTGGCTGGTGTGGAGGTGCCTCTGGAGGTGGCTGGTGTGGAGGTGCCTCTGGAGGTGGCTGGTGTGGAGGTGCCTCTGGGGGTGGGTGTTGTGGAGGTGCCTCTGTGGGTGGCTGGTGTGGAGGTGCTTCTGGAGGTGGTTGTTTTGGAGGTGCCTCTGGGGGTGGCTGGTGTGGAGGTGCTTCTGGAGGTGGCTGGTGTGGAGGTGCTTCTGGAGGTGGCTGGTGTGGAGGTGCCTCTGGAGGTGGCTGGTGTGGAGGTGCCTCTGGAGGTGGCTGGTGTGGAGGTGCCTCTGGAGATGGCTGGTGTGGAGGTGCCTCTGGAAGGGGCTGGGGTGGAGGTGCCTCTGTGGGTGGCTGGTGGGGAGGTGCTTCTGGAGTTGGCTGGTGTGGAGGTTCCTCTGGGGGTGGTTGTTGTGGAGGTGCCTCTGTGGGTGGCTGGTGTGGAGGTGCTTCTGGAGGTGGTTGTTGTGGAGGTGCCTCTGGGGGTGGCTGGTGTGGAGGTGCTTCTGGAGGTGGCTGGTGTGGAGGTGCTTCTGGAGGTGGCTGGTGTTGAGGTGCTTCTGGAGGTGGCTGGTGTGTAGGTGCTTCTGGAGGTGGCTGGTGTGGAGGTGCCTCTGGAGATGGCTGGTGTGGAGGTGCCTCTGGAAGGGGCTGGGGTGGAGGTGCCTCTGGAGGTGGTTGTTGTGGAGGTGCCTCTGTGGGTGGCTGGTGTGGAGGTGCCTCTGGGGGTGGCTGGTGTGGATGTGCTTCTGGAGGTGGCTGGTGTGGAGGTGCTTCTGGAGGTGGCTGGTGTCGAGGTGCCTCTGGAGATGGGTGGTGTGGAGGTGCCTCTGGAAGGGGCTGGGGTGGAGGTGCCTCTGGAGGTGGTTGTTGTGGAGGTGCCTCTGTGGGTGGCTGGTGTGGAGGTGCTTCTGGAGGTGGCTGGTGTGGAGGTGCTTCTGGAGGTGGCTGGTGTGGAGGTGCCTCTCTTCTGACATGTCGCCCAAAGAGTTTATTAAAATGATAGACAGTGGATTCTTCAAGGACAAATCTAACCACCTGGTGACACCCATACCTTTCACACTGTAAGAACCAGGCTTCCAACCAACCAAGAACAGTCACTATCCATAATTCATCTCGTCACAATGCACATCAACAAACAAGCCTGAAATGAAAGATCATTTTGTAGCCTTCATGGATGGGATATTTCCCAATGATCATGCAGAACCAGCTCCACCTGTGCAAAAACACCAGGAGTGCTGGTACCTTCCCTCCCAGAGGCGTAACTTCAAGCTCTTGGACCCTAGTGCAAAAAGTGAATTGGGGCCCCATGTGCCATTTACAATACTGGTGTCTTCTTATGTGACAGAAGGGATTTTGGGCCCCCCAAGGCTGCAGGGCTTGGTAGAGATGGCTACCGTTGCAGCCCCTATAGCTGCGCCCCTGTTCCCTCCTTTTGAATACATCATCCGCGAAAAACTTAACCAGATCAGAGTGGTGTTTGACTCAAGTGCCAAGCATTGTGGCGTGTCTCGGATTGACGTTCTCCTCACTGGTCCAAAGCTGACCAACAATCTGGTAGGAGAGCTTGTGAGATTTAGAAAGGAGCCAGTCACCATCACTGCTGATATCGAATAGATGTTCCTTGTTTCATCGTACGACAAGATCACAGAAATTACCTCAGGTTTTTATGGCACCGAGACAATGACACCAGCAAGGAAAATTTGGGTTGATATTGCTTTGAAGGTGCACGTCTTCGGAACACCTTCCCCTGCTCTTGCTAAAAATTGGCCTACTAGGAAGGCTTCTGAGGTAAAGACCAATAGGCGTGTTAGTTTTGAGTTGCCTTTTTTCCCCCTCTACTAAGCATCTGCTATCAAAAGGGCTTATGGAAAAAGGAAGTGGGAAGCTAAACCCCCCACTATTGGTTTGTAAAAACCCTAATTTGTTCTGACTCACTGATCACAGAAGCAAAAGGGCAGGGGGTAGCTATAGGATGTGCAGAGGTAGCGGGGTCGTACGGGGCCCTTCAGCTAAGGGGGCCAAAAGCCCTTCTGCCAAATAAACAACACCAGTATTGTAATGGCATATGGGCGGGGGGCCCATTTCACCTTTTGCACCGGGGCCAAGAGTTAAATTTTAACACCTTGCAAAAGGGTTTTAAAAAAACCCATTATCACTCTTTACAGACAGGTTAGGTTTTTGCCCCTCATTAGTGTAGAGCGGAAATACTGGGGTCTCATATGCCTATTGGTGTCTCCCAAAGGAAAAATATTCCCCTTTCTGAGCCACTCATGTCCCCCACCCAGCCCCAGCGGCTCTGCTCTGCCCTGATGGGGAAAAACCCCCCGAAACAGCTGTCTGTCGATGAATGATACACTTAAAATCCCCTTTTATTTTTAAAAAAAGGGGTCAGAAACAAAAAGAGGATTTGTTACATCCCAAAAGAGGGGGTTGAGCTTCTTTGCTCCTTTCCCATAAAGTCTTTTTGATGGTGATTCAGAGTTTGGGGGGGATGCCCGCACTTGTTTAAAGAGATTCATTGGACGACGCGCTCAAATCTTTAAAACATGGAAGAAGCCATAATCTGTTGAAGGCTCGGGGGTTTTTTTAAGCTTGTTGGATGACAAAAATTACTTCAACAGAGCTATGCATGAAGGCCGTCCAACCCAGCAATCACGCCACAGAATTCAGAGACTTGGACCTGGGCATAGACAATCCACCGGTGCAGAGCGTCTGGGTCTATGGTGGGACTTGTTGAAGGCCTCCTTTGGCTTTCAAGTTAACTGTAAAGAGAAACCAATTACTGGACGTGGGGTTCTCTCAGTAGGATACCCCACTGCCCTCCAACAAGCAGTGAAAGTCGGAAACTTGGAAGCATTCTCTACATGCCTAGCATAGTATTAACCTACCACAATACAACCAGGTGGCCAAAGTTTAAGGAGTGAATTCCTAAACCCCCATCCCAATGTTAGTGTGAATCCCCTCAAATGAAAGCTGAAAGTCTGGACTTTATGTCCATTATATCTCTATAACTTGAATATGTAAACGGGTACAAAAAACAAAACTTGTCAGTGTCCAAATATATTTACCTCACGGTATACAATGCAGAACTGTGTTGAAGTGATAGTGCCCCCTAGTGGTTGAGGACCCTAATTGTAAAAGAAAAAAAAGATTTAAAATTTAAAAAAATATTAAAGGGGTTTCGCCACAGAGTAAAACTAACCTGGGAAACTCGAAAATTAAATAATAAACATTTTCACCATTCATTAATATTAAAAATTCTGCACCGTTATTGTTTTAGCTGCTCCCTTAGTGATCCATAGTGTTCAGCTTGTCTCCAGGGGATCCGACCAGTGGTGAGAGCTCTTCAGTCCTGGCCACACATGCTCAGACATTACCTCTCCTCTCAGGCAGCTACTTCCTAGTAATCACACAAACTCACTGCTGAGAGAGTGTTCAACCCCAGGTGCTGTCACTCTACTCCTGTCCGCTGTACTCCTTAGTAATCACACACACTCACTGCTGAGCGAGTGTTCGGCCCCATGTGCTGTCATTCTACTCCCGTCCTCTGTACTCCTTAGTAATCACACACACTCACTGCTGAGTGAGTGTTCAACCCCAGGTCCCATCATTCTACTCCCGTCCTCTGTACTCCTTAGTAACCACACACACTCGCTGCTGAGCGAGTTTTCAACCTCAGGTGCTGTTATTCTACCCCTCTCCTCTGTCCTCCTTAGTAATTAGTCAAACAGTGCAAATAAATACAAAAGAAACCTCAATGAGGTCTGTGCATTGATAAAGAGAAAAAAATCCACAGGTTTGGTTCCTGCAGGGATTTGACCTTTGGGCTGTGAGGCAAAAACTTAACCTCTGAGCTACAGTGTAGCTACTCACAGCTCTTTACATAAACAGTCCTTTCTTTGACTAGAGAGAAGAAAAACCTGGTGTTGTCATCCTGCTGGGTCACATGATATGCAATTCAAGCAAATCACACATGCCCCCTTCTGAGCGCACAGAGTAAAGAGTGGATGCAGAGGGGTATAAAAGGGAATCGTGGAAAAAACCCCTTTAAATGTTCAAATCACCCCCCTCCCATTAGCCATATAGAACCTGTAGTGTATGCAGGAGTAAGGGATAAAGAACTGTCACACACATAGTAAGGCAAATACACGTATACTACCCAGCAGATCCATCAGATATTACATCAACAAAGTCTATGTAATGACTGTACCCCATGGTTTCAGCGGACTACCCCTTTAACTCTGCTCATTGACTTCTACTTTTTAAAGCTTTCCCTTCTGTTGAGAGAAGGGGGATTCGGGGATATCGGGAGCTTTGGGTCTTGGTCCCCGGGATGGTGGTCTTCACGGCAGTGGCCCATAGATATACACTGCCCTCTCCGTACAGCTGTGGGTACAGGGGACATTTGTAGGGAAAGGGCGCAGTCGGGGGATTTACTATCAGGTCTTCTACTAATGGATCCATATCGGGGAACTAGACTTTTCCCCAAAGATGTTTTTCTGGATTAACGACCCTTGGAGGAGCCGCCAACCTGGTGCCTCTGAGAATGAGCTCTTCCTATATGACCGACCCTTCTGGTCTTATACTTGGCCTCTGCTTGGCAACAGATTGTAGGAATCAGTGTCTGACCGTTACTTCCATCATGACCAACTCCTAAACTGTCTGCCGTCTATTGTAAAAGACACGAGTAAAACCTCTGCTATGGAGCGGGGCCCCTAACTCAGCTCGCCCCTTCCACTACGGGTGCCAGCTGTTACTTTCAACAGGATTCCTGCTGTTTAACCCTCTTAAAAGAGTGGTGAAGGCCAGGGCTTGGACAAGGTGTTCTGATGCCTTGGCAAATAAGGCATATAGCACCCCACCCCTTCCCTCCCAATTTAAAATTACATGGAATCCCCCCATTTTCCAAAATTTTACCAAAGGGTAAAAGAAATCTGCAGCCTGATCTATCAGAAGGGGAAGATCCATAAATACGGTCCCTTCCCTGTAATACCAGCCTAAAGACACCACAAAGGGACCATCACAAAGGGGTCCCTTCTAAGGGTTAAAACAGCCCCAAAACCAAATTTGCCCCCCCTTTTCTGCTTGGGATAAAGAGGAGCCCTAGGCGGTCGCCTATCTTTGCCCACCTGTTGTCCCGGCACTGGTGATGGCGGCTGCTGCATCTTAAAAAATTTAAGAAAGGGCCACGCACTATTCCTTTCCCCATTGCCTCCCCCCGAGATGAGATCAATAAGTACCGAGTGGTTGCCATGGCAGCTGGAGGCCAAATGAAGACCTCCATAGCTGCCATCTTAGTGCTCCTATTACTTCCTGGTTACCAGAACCATAGTCACATAATACGGTTGACAAATGTCCATTAAGTTCAAGCAAGGGTGGGAAAGATGTGGATGGGGGGGGGGGGGATAGAAGGAATTTATTTTGCTGTGTTTCAACCACTGATATAGAGTTTGAAATCCATAAGACAAGAACCAAAAGAAAAAAAAAAAGTTTCAGGGTCACCCCCCCCCATTGCCATATAAAATATAAAAGAGGGGAGATATAAGGGGTTCGAGGTTAGCAGTTATGGGTCCTGCCGCCTGAGGGGGCCCAAATCCCGTCCTGGCACACAGGAAGACACCAGTATTACAATTAGCACATAATAGTTGGGTGGCCTGATTAAACTTTTTGCATTGGGGCCCAAGACTTCAAGTAAGCTCTGTACAGGCCGTCCTCGGGTTACGAGTGGGATGGGGACTGTAGTTTTGTTCTTAAGTTGAATTTGGGATTTTTCGGACGGTAGATTTATTAAATGTGACTTCACAAAAGGGATAGTGCAGGGAAGGGTTTTTACATGTGTTTTGCGGTCTGTGCCCCTGTTAACAAGATTTCCCCTCAATCTCACCCCATGTGCTGCTGTGGCATGCTGGCACTTGTCGTTCTACAGCTACTATCTGCTGTGCAACATGGAGCTACAAGTTCCAGCACGCCCCATAAGCCTCCGTTTGTAACTAGGGGACAGATGTAAGTCGGGACATTGTAAGTTGGGGACCGCCTGTCTATGTCTATCGAACTATATAACAAAGTGACACATAACTGGCGTCACCGCGTCCATAAAACTCCGACCTATTAAAACATAGCATCATTTTTTCTAGAAAACAAAAAAACAAGGAAGGAAATTTGTTTTCCAAAAGACAAAGTTGTGTTTTGTGGTCATTTCATGTCCCCAAAAAAATTGGAATCAAAAGTGATTAAAATCTCACGTTTCCCAAAAGGGAACCAAGAAGAAGTGCACTTCAGCCCTCAGAGAACGAGCCCTCACTCAGCTCCACGGGTGGAAGGACAGAAAAGTTATTGGCTGCGGAAGATGGCGGCTGCTGCGAAAATGTAAAAATGTTGTGAAAAAGTTATAATTTTTTTTTAAACATAAAGAAATCCCTAAATATCTGGTATCAGAGGAATCGCTCCGATCTGCAGAATATAGATAACACGTCACTGATACCGAACAGGCACCGCTACAGTCAGTGTCTGACGGGGGGTCTGGGGCCCACAGGGAGATACCCCCACCCTACTGTACAGAAAATATTACCGGCCCTCGGACAAAAACGCGCCCATTTACCACATAATACAGTTTGCAAAAACAGAACTATATGTGTAGTACAATAGCAATTAGTCACTATCTGTCTTCCCAATTGTCAGCTAACATAAATGACAAAAGGGCTAAGTAGCTCCATCCATTCCCCCTCCACCCACAAACAATACCCCCTCCACCCACAAAACAATATCCCCCTCCCCCCACATACAATATCCCCCTCCACCCCCAAAAAATATCCCCCCCCACCCACAAAAACTATCCCCCTCCGCCCACATACAATTCCCCCCCGCCCCATACAAAATCCCCCTCCCCCAAAACAATATCCCCACCACCCACATACAATATCCCCTCCACCCCCAAAACAATATCCCCCGCCCCCCCCCAACAAAATCCCCCCCCCCCCACCAACAATATCCCCCACCCCCCACATACAATACCCCTCCGCCCACATACAATATCCCCTCCGCCCACATACAAATCCCCCTCCGCCCCATACAATATCCCCTCCACCCCAACAATATCCCCCCCCACCCAAAACAATATTCCCCTCCACCCACATACAAACCCCTCCACCCCCATACAATAACCCCCCCACCCACAACACACCCCCCCCACCCCCAAAAAAATATCCCCCCCCACCCACATACACATCCCCCCCCACCACATACACATCCCCTCCACCCACATACACTATCCCCTCCACCACATACAATACCCCCTCCACCCAATACACTTTTCCCCTCCACCCACATACAATATCCCCGCCCACCCCCAAACATATCCCCCTCCCCCCACCTACAATATCCCCACCCCCCACATACAAATATCCCCCTCCACCCCCATACAGTAGCCCCCGCCCCCCATACAATATCCCCTCCACACACATACAATACCCCCCCCACCCCTACAATATCCCTCCCCCACATACAAATCCCCTTTCCACCCCTACAACCCATCCCCCTCCACCCACATACCTATCCCTCACCCCACATAAAACCCCTTCCCCTCCACCCAAAAAATCCCCCCCCCCCAATAAACCCCCTCCACCCAAACACTATCCCCCTCCACCCACAACAATATCCCCCTCCACCCACATACAATATCCCCTCCACCCCACATACAATATCCCCTCCACCCACATACAATTCCTCCTCCACCCACATACAATATCCCCCCCCCCCACATACCCAAAAACCCCTCCACCCACACAATATCCCCCCCACCCCCATACTACCCCTCCCCCCAACAATATCCCCCCCCCACCACAACAATATTTTCTCCCCCACAACAATATCTCCTCCGCCCACATACAATATCCCCCCCCCGCCCCATACAATATCCGCTCCACCCACATACAATATCCCCCTCCCCCACATACAATACCCCCCACCCCATACAATTTCCCCTCCACCACATACAATATCCCCCTCCACCCACATACAATATCCCCCTCCACCCCCCATACAATATCCCTCCACCCCCATACAATACCCCTCCACCCACATACAATATTTCCCCCCCCACCCCATAAATATCCCCCCCCACCCCCCATACAATATCCTCCCCACCCACATACAAAAACCCTCCACCCACATACATTATCCCCCCCCCACCCCCATACAATATCCTCCCCCCCCACATACAATATCCCCTCCACCCAATACAATATCCCCTCCCCCACATCAAAACCCCCCCACCCACATAAAATAACCCCCCCACCCACATACAATTTCCCCCCCACCCACAAAATATCCTTCCACCCACATACAATATCCCCCCCCCACCCACACCAGCTCAGATATAAACAACAACCCCCATTAGAGACCAAAATAGAGGTAGACACCCCTCAGGGAAAAACCACAACACCGCCATATAGAGATCACATAGAGTCAGAAAACCACTCAGGTATAACCTACAACACCACCATTAGGGAACCCCATAAGGCAGACACCAGCTAGGGATTTCCCACAACACCACATATAAACCACAAGTGGTAGCACCACTCGTAAACCTTCAACACCGCCATTAGGACCACATAGAGGCAACACCATCAGTATAACCTACAACCCCGCCATATAGAGACCACATAGAGGCTAAACACCAGCTCAGATATAACCTACAACACTGCAATATAGAGACCACATAGAGGTCCGATCCCAGCTCAGGTATAACCTACAACACCACCATATAGGGGACCCCATAGAGGGCAGACACCGCCAGTAAACCCAAAAACACTGCCCCCTAAAGAGACCACATAGAGGTCAGACACCCCGCCAGGTCCAACTACAACACTGCCATTAGAGACCACATAGAGGGCGACACCACCAGGAAACCTCCCCATGGCCATATAAGGGCCACATAGAGGTCGACACCAGCTCGGTAAACCACAACCCGCCATATAGAGACCACATAGAGGGGCAGACACCACTCAGGATAAAACCACAACAAACCATAAAGAACCACATAAGGGCAACCCACTAGATTAACCTCCCCAAAACCACCTAAAGGACCACAAGAGGGCAACACCACTCAGGTATGACTTACAAAAAACCACCAATAGGACCACAAGAGGTCCCACACCAGCTCAGATAAACCTACCACAACCCCTTAAGAGACCACATAAGGGAAGACACCAGCTCAGGTATAACCCACAACACCCCTATAAGACCCCATAGAGGGGAACAGCTCAGGCAACCTAAAAACTCCAATAAAACCACATAGAGGTCAGACCCCCACCAGGGATAACCTTTAACATGGCCATATAGGGCCACATAAGGTCAACAACAGTCAGGTCAACTACAAAACCACCATATAGAGACCACATAGAGGGGAGACACCAGCTCAGGTCCCCAACCTACAACCCACCATATAGAGACCCCCATAGAGGTCAGACACCACTCAGGTATAACCTACAAACCACCAAAAAGAGACCACATAAGGTCGGCACCGCTCAGGGAAAAACCTACAACAACGCCATAAAAAGACCACATAAGGCAGACACCATTCAGATATAACCTACAACAGCCCCATATGAGACCACTAGAGGTCAACCCCAGCCAGGGATAACCCAAACACCCCCATAAAGAACCACTAGAGGTCAACACCCGCTCAGGGAAAAACCTACAACACCGCCAATAGAACCAATAAGGTCAGACACCACTCAGGAAAACAAACAAAAAAATAGCACAAACCCCCAGGGTTTCAGTACGCATTAGCAGACCCCCCCCTGCAAGAAAAAATACACATTAGAAAAATATGCCGTAAACCACAAATGTTCTCTTTGGTTTTTTATGGATATTTTTATTCTTTTGTATTAAAAACAATTTCACCAATATTGCCATAATAGGCTTTTGGCTGACTTTTTTATATATTTTCCCAAAAGCACAAAAAAAGTTCGGGAAAATGTAACCAAAATCCTCGATGAGGTTAAATGTCCCCAAAGGGTCGCTTTCCGCAAAGGTACTCGATTTCGATCCCTTTCAACAGAAGATCATAGGAGAGCGGGTTTAGATTTCCCCATAAAAAACCACACGACTTTTTCGGGGATAACCACCCCCCCTTTCCCCCAAAGTGTGACAGGATCCACTACCTATCTATTTGTACCCAAAAAAGCAGGTGGGGGTAATTAAAAACCCCCACACGATACAAACATCTACACAAAATGTACCTAAATATCACTTAAAAGTTAACATACTATCTTACAAAACGATTTCTACCAACAGCATAAAAAGGCTGTACATATTACATATCCATGTTAAATCCCAAAATAAACGTTCTAAGATAGAACCACAAGGAGGACAATAAATTTTGAACATTATTCAAAAAATACCTTCCACAAAAATTTCATTAAGGCCCTTTTTGGGAGCTAAAAGAAACCAATCTATTGACCCAAAATACTTCACGCGCAACAATCGCAGATTAATCTGAATGGGTCACTACCCTGACCTCCTCCAAAACGCACCGCGCAAGTCTGATACAATTTTTTGAGTTCTCAAAGAAATGTTAGCGACGCCCGTTTCCCAAAACCCAAAATTTTTTTTTTTTTTGTTGTTGGTCCTTTACCATCAACTAGCCTCCCGTGGATTTTTTTTCCATCCGGGGCTTATACAACGAATTAGAACTATTTCATTGAGCCTAACATATCAACGTGATGTCTGGCCAACAAACATTTCCGCATACATTTGAGTAGATATATAACATTGCTGGTAGGCTGTGAAGAAGCCCCGGATTGGGGGCCGGGGACCTTGGATGGATTTCAATAGAATCACCCTTTATGATCCCCTTGCAATTGTGACAAGCCAGGGAGGGTAAGTAAACCCCCCTTTTCCCAGCTGAAAAAAATTTTTTGGCCCTGATCTTCTTTTTTAAGGTTTTGAATGACAACGAAAAATTTCCGAAAGATTTACCCTTTCTGATAAATAAAATTTTGGGTAGGTTTTTTAAATTTAAATGGCCTAATTTTGATCTTTTTGCGAAATACCCCGTATTTCCAATATGAGACCATATAGAGGTCAGACACCGCCAGGGAAAACCTACAACACCCCCATATAGAGACCACAGCACCCCTAAGGTATAAAACCAAAACACCGCCAAAGGACCACAAAAGGTCAGAAACCCGCTCAGGTTTTAAACCCACAAAACCGCCTAAAGAACCCCTAGGGTCAGACTCCACTCAGGTAAACAACAACACCGCCATATAGAGGGCCCACATGGGGGTCAGACGCCGCTAGGCACATCACGTTTACAGTGAAACAGCGTTGATCCCAAAAAGAAGTAAAAAAACCCCAAACAGGGACCCCCGGCTTCTATCTGATATCGTTCTCTTCTCTCATGAGTTTCTTTTTCCCTTTTTTTTGCATCTGTTCCCACCGCCATGATGACTTGTCCCGGCCCCCCAACTCATCCCCGCAGAAATTTCACCAATATCTTAGAATCCTAATTTTTTCCCGCATCTCTTTACCTATTCCCCCTCTGTACAAAACCCAGGGGGGGAAAAGGGGTACAACCATAACTTAGAGGCCTGGAAACCTAACGGGTTGGGGGTTCGGAGAGGGGCTAACCCCCGGGGGATAATGAAAAACTATTTGCTTTTTTTGCCCTCAGAAATTTTTTTACCAAAAGGGAGGAAGACCCATAGGTGGGCAAATAGGCAAAGCCCCAGGTAACTAATGGGCCATTTTTTAGGAGGTAAACCCCCCTCTGGGATAAGTTAGTAGGCCACCCCCAGGCAGGCGGGGGTTTACCTAGCCATGGGTGGGTAGGTAAATAGCCTCCAGGTAGATAAGCAGGCCCCGTTTAGGAAGCAGGCCCCTCCCCCAATTTTGGCGAAACCCCCCGCTGCCAGAAAGGCAGCGGGGGTCTTTAAAATGGCCGCGGCAAACAGATTTACGCTGGTGCGCTATTTGGGCGCCCCCGGGCCCCCTCCTACAGGCGGGTGAAGGGGGGCCGAAATGCTCCCCCTCCCTTTCTCCTCCTTTATTTTACAGCGCCACCCGGGTGGGGCGCCGTACATCCGGGTCAGCGCCCGCGGGGGCTTTTACGCGCCTCTTGCCCCTCACACCCCGGGCCGATGCGAGAGAACTCATTTTGTCAGCCTCGGACGTGCTCCCAGGAGCCTGGGGGAAAAAAATTGGAAATTTAAAAAATTTTTTTTTTATTAGTTTTAAAAGGGGGGGCTCTAACGGCAACAAAGGGGGCATTTACCGGGGCAAAACAAATGGGGGCACCCACCTGGCAAAAAAAGGGGCACACCGGGGAAAAAAAGGGGGGGGGGCCAACTCCCCGGGGGCAAAACAAATGGGGGTTTCCCCCGGCAAAAAAGGGGTCACTCCCTGGCAAAAAAAAGGGGGCACCCCGGCAAAAAAAGGGGGCATTTCCGGCAAAAAAATTTGGGGGCAACCACCTGGCAAAAAAGGGGGGGCACTACCTGGCAAACCCCAAAGGGGGGCACTCCCTTGGGCAAAAAAGGGGGAAAAAAACCTGGCTAACAAAGGGGGGGGCTTTCCCTGGCAAAAATTGGGGCACCCCTGGCAAAAAAAGGGGGCACTACCTTGGCAAAAACAAAGGGGGGGCACCCCTTTGGCTACCAAATGGGGGCATAACCTGGCAAAAAAGGGGGCACTACCTGGCAAAAAAGGGGGGCACTACCTGGCAAAAAAGGAGGCACTACCGGCTAAAAAAGTGGGGGCATCACTGGCAACAAAGGGGGCATTTACCGGCCCTAATAAAGGGGGAAACCTACCGGGCCCAAAAAAGGGGGACTACCTGGCTAAAAAAGGGGGGAAACCCAACCTGGGCTAACAAATGGGGGCATTCCCCCGGGCCACAAAGGGGGCACTACGTGGCAAAAAAAGGGGGGCTTTCACCTGGCAACAAAGGGGGGCACTACCGGGCCCAACAAATGGGGCACTACCGGGGCTAAAAAATAGGGGCATCCCCTTTGGGGCCAAAAAAATTTGGGGCTCTCCCGGGGCAACAAAGGCGGCACTCCCGGAAAAAACCCAAAGGGGGGGAAACATCTACCTGGCTAAAACTGGGGGGATCTACCTGGCAACAAAGGGGGCTTTCTACTTGGCTAAAAGGGGGGATCTACCTGCCTTTTAAGGGGGCCAACTCCCGGGTTAAAGGGGGGGCACAACCTGGCTTTTTGGGCTTCTTTTTCATATTTTCATAGTTTGTAAGGCAAAAAAAAGACAAGTCTTCCTCTAGTTCACCTGTTGTGCTAAGGTTTTGCCCAAGAAAAAGGCAAAAACCCCAATGAGGTAAAAAGGCCCATTGTCCTCATTTTGGGGAAAAATTTCCCTTTCCTGACCCCCAATCGGGCCCTTTCCAAAAAACCCCGGAAATCAATGCCCCCTCTCCTGTTTTCCTAGTCACAATAACTTTTTAATTTTTATTACCTCCAAAAAGGGAAACCCAAAACCCTTTTTGAACTCGGTTATTAAATTTCCCCATGACAATTCCCTCGGGCAGAATTCCATGTCTCATGTCTTACGTAAAAAATCCCTTTCAAAATTTTAGTAGAAACTTTCGCCCCAAAAGGGACTAAAATTTTCCCCCCCTTTTTTCCCTAGATACACCCCCTTTTAAATTTTTTAAATTTTTTGGGGAGAGATCTCAAATTACCTTTAAAATTTGTTTATACATTTTTTAATTATCCCCCCCAAACCCTTCTTTTCTCTAAACAAAATTTAACCCCCTAATTTTAAAAAACTTTCTGGGAATTGAAGCCCCCCCCCAGCCCCTTTTATTATTTTTGTTGCCCCCCTTTTTTGTCCCTTTTCAAGCTTACAATGCCCTTTCCCTTGTGCACGGGCCCCCCAAAAACTGTACCCAAAATTTTCCCATGGTTTTCCAAAACCATTAAATTGTATAAATGGGAAAAAATGTTCTCATAAGTGAACTAGGGCCCCTTTTAATGCACCCCTTTGACCCTATTTCCCTTTGGCTGCTGCTTAAGGGACACTGGCCCCTCCCAATTAATTTACTGTCCCCCCAAGGTTTCCCCAAAGCCCTTTTTCCAAAGTCACTTTTAAACCCAGTTTTTTTCCTTTTAAAAAAGAATCTTTGTAAGGGAAATTTCTTTTCCCTTGGGGAAATAACCTTGCTTTTATCAGTTTTAAAACCTAATCTGCCATTTCCCCTCCCCGGGCCCCCAAAACTTATCCAGTTTTCCCTTTTTTTAATAAAAATATTTTTCCTCTTTTTGTGTTGTTTACTTTACAGCCCTTTTAGTACCCGTCTGAAAAGATGGATATTCAAATTGTTTTTCCCGTGAAAAGATCATTAATAAAAAATTTTTAAAAGGGGGGAAGGGGCCCAAAAATGCCCCTTGTGGAAACCCCACTGTAACACGACCAGTCTGAGTAGTACCTTTTAATTACTACCCTTTGTTTTCTATCAGGACCCGTTACTTCCCCCACTTGCAAAACTTTTTTCCCCCAGTCCAAGCATTCTCTTTTATTTCCCAACCCCTTTTATGGGGACCGTATAAATGTTTTTAAAAAAATTGATATTGTTCCAGTCTCCCCGCGTTCTTGACTGATTCTCAAAGTTTTGATGAATTTCGACAGGACCGTCCTTTCAGGGAACCCTGTGGAACGGGTTAATTTTTTTTCGGGTGAAAACTCCAGGATAGCACTCTGAAAAAAACCTTAAAAACTTTTTTACCAACAAACAGAGGTTAAGTTTACGGGCCCCTATAGTTTCCGGACCCTTTTTTTGACCCTTTTTGAATATTGGCACCCTTTTGCTATTCGCCAACCCTTTTGGGGAAACTTTCCCCGTTTTTTTGGGGAAGTCCAGGAATATTAAAAATTTGGGGCCCTTTCAAAGCCCATCCAACCCCTTTGCCCGTCCTGTCACCTGCACCTCAAAAATTTTCCCCAAAATCTGTCCATTTCTAAATTTTGGAAACAAACCTCAAAACCTCTAAATTACTGCTTTAAATTCTTTTCGTTTTTGCTACGAAACTCCGGGTTTAAAAACCCGGTCTCCCACCCCCTTGCAAAACTTTTCCCCTCTCCAATTTTGTCCAAAAATGCAGCGCCAGGCTTGTTTTTTCCTGCACCGCAAAAGGGTCCCTTTAAAACCCTGTTCAGTCACTGCCCGGTTTTCCCAATCCATTTCTGGAAAGGTATAAACTCAGCACCTCCCCCAAAAAAAGCTCTCCACAGGCTGTCCTCCCAAACATCTCCTCCCATAGCCCTCGGGGTCCCCGCCCAAACCCGTGCCTCCGCTTGCTGATAAATATCAGACTACTTTCCCTCAATCTCAAAATTTCCCCATGCCCCCTACAAAAATTTCAAAAGTCGGGGCCCCAAATTCTCGGGGAAAATGCTACCGGGGGGGCAAACCGGCCAAAATTCAAAACCCCACTTTTTTAAAGAGGGCCCTGAAAATACTTCCCCCCGGGTTTTTTGGGCCCACCAAGATCCCAAACTGAAAACCCAAAACTTTCTTTTCACTCCCTGCCCTTGGGAAATCACGGGGAAACTTATCTGTAATAAAATTTAAAAGCCCTGGGTGGCGGTTCTTTCAATTTTTCTTTTTAAACCCCCCCCCTATTTTTAAAAAGGGCCCGGCCCTTTGGTAAACTTGGGATTTCTTACCTTTTAATGTTTAAACCAAATTCACCCAAAAATAGTTTTGAAAAGCTCCCACGAGCAGGGCCCTCACCCTTTGGTTTTCTTTTGAAATTTTCTTTTAATGTGTAATGACTATATTTTTACCCTTGAATTTTTAAAGTGCTGGGGAAAATTTTTTGGCGCAAATGGGAAATAAAGTTTTTAAATATTATTATTAAAATCACATAACCCCCCTTGGGAACGTGGGTGTATGCCATCGGGCCCCTGGGGATTTGTCTTTTTTAAAATTTTTCCCAAAGGGCGGAGCGCACTTCTTCCGGGGTTTGGGGGACAAGAAATTTTATTTTGGAGGTTTACCCCCTTCTCTTTCAACGGGAAAGGGGCTTCCCCCGGGGGAAAATTTACAGGGAGAAAAAAGTTTTTTTTTAATACTTTTTGTTTTTTTTCTCCCCCCCCTTCTACTTCTTTTCCCTCGAATTTTTCAAAGGGCCCCCAACTTTTTCTTTTTTTTAAAATCTCCCAGGTTTTCCCTTCCAAAGCCTTTTTGCTTTTTAGGCGGTTGGGTGTGGGTTTTTGGGAAGGGGCGGGGCATACCGACAAAGGGCGCCCCCCTCTTAAATCTCTTGTTTTTCCCCATTTTCCCAAAAATTTGGGGCAATTTAAGGGTTTAACTTTTTAAGGTTGGGGACCCCATTTAAGTTTGGCTTTAGAAGTTTGGGCCCCCAAATTTTAAAAGGCCCTGAAAGAAGTTTGGGGACCCCCAAAGGCATAGTTGTCAACTTTTTGAAAATGAAAAAAGCAGGGACATTTTGGGGGCCCGCCGGCTGTGCACCGGGCGGGCCAAAAATTTGCTTGGCACCCCCACCCTTAAACGGTATGCCATCCCCTTCAAAAAGCCCCCACCTACCCCCCTAACTGCAAAAACGGTTTTTTGGAAAAAGCCGGGTTAGAGGGCCCTTAAATAGCCGGTAGTAGCCCCCCAAAAACCCAGGTAGTGCCCCTTACGGGGAAGGTAAAACCCCCCTTTACCCCAAATAGATGCCCCCCTGTAGCCTGAAGAGCCCAAATTTGACCCAAAGGTTTGATGCCCCCCTTTGTTGAAGGGTAAAAAATTCCCCCCTTTTTGGGTTTTGCCAGGTATTTGCCCCCCATTTTTTGCCAGGTAATGCCCCCCCCTTTTGATTGCCGGTAGTCCCCCTCTTTTGGGGGCCAGGTAAAATGCCCCCTTTGATTTCCAGGTAGTGCCCCCTCTGTTCCCGGGTTGTTTGCCCCTTTTTTTTGCCAGGTATTCCCCCCCCCTTTCTGAAACCGGGAATCCCCCAAAAAATTTAGGGGTTAGCCAGGTAGTGCCTCCATTGTTCCCTGGTAGTGCCCCCTTTAGTACCAGGTAGTGCCCCTTTAGTAGCCAGGTAGTCCCCCCTTAGAAAGCCAGGTTTCCCTCCATTATACCAGGTTGCTCCATTGTTGCCAGGTAGTGCCCCCCATTGTCCCAGGTGGGCCCCTCTTGTTGCCAGGTGTTCCCCCCATTGTTACCCAGGTATGCCCCTTATTCCCAGGTATTGCCCCCATTTCCAGGTAGACCCCCCAGTAGCCAGGTAGACCCCCCATTGTAGCCAGACAGGCCCCCCCCTAAAACTAAAAAAAATAAAAAAATAAAACCATTACCGGGACCGGGCCTGCAGAGGGGCCCCCTCCTGGAATCCCTCGCAGGTAAAGGGGGAAAGTGAGTGCAGCCCGCGTTTTTCCCTGTACACGACATGGTGTTACGGCGCCACGGCCGCCGGAATAAGGGGGAGGTGGAAGGGAGGGACGATCCCTCCTGCCCCTCCCGCTCGCGAGGGGGGCGGGTGGCGGGCGAGGCCCGCTTCCCCCGCCTGTGGGAAGGCCCGGCGGCGAGAGTAGCCCCTAGCCTACCCCGGGCCCGCGGCTTTTAAAAAGGACCCCCCCCGCTGCGGCGGCGGGAGGAAATCCAACTCCCCAGGAGGGCGGTGGGGGGCCCAAATGCGGGACCCCCCCCCAAAAAGGGGAGATTGGCTGTTTCCTTTGGTTATAAGGCAGTTTAAGGCTTCCCTTGAAGTGATCTGCAGGGTCTCCTTTAGGGTAGTTTGCAGGCAGTAGGGGTCTCTTTTAGGTCTATACAGGCATTAGGGGGTCCTTTTAGGTGTAAAAGGCAGTTTGGGGTCTTTTTTCGGTAGTATACAGGCAGTTAGAGCCCCTTTAGGATATAAGGTAGTTGGGGGGCCCCCTTTTGGCTAGTGTCAGGGGGGTCGGGCCCCCCCCCCTTAAGGGGGTTACGGAAGTCGGGCCCCCCCCTTAAGTAGTGTGCGGAGTCGGGGCCCCCCCCTTTTAGCAGTGTGCGGGAAATCGGGGCCCCCCCCCTAAGCGTGGTAGGTGTCGGGCCCCCTTTAGATTTGGTGTCAGGGCCCCCTTTATGTAGCAAGGGCCCATTTATGTAGCAAGGGCCCCTTTAGTAGTCTGGACCCCTTTATGTAGCCAGGGCCCCCTTTATGTAGCAAGGGCCCCTTTAGTAGTTTTGACCCCTTTATGTAGCCAGGGCCCCCTTTATGTAGCAAGGGCCCCTTTAGTAGTTTTGACCCCTTTATGTAGCCAGGACCCCTGTAGATGGTAAAAACCCCCCAAAAAACAACAGTCACTTACCTGGCTCCGGCTCCCGCTCCTGCCGCTCCGAGCTGCCGCTGTCTCTTACTGCGGCCCTGCATAGGCGGCGCGGTGATGTGACGTCACAGCGCCACCTGCGGGGAGTCGGGAACATTAGTCCCCAACTCCTGGGCCAAGTCTCTGAGCGCTCGGGACTCAGGGCCCTAGCGTTCAGTGACCGGATGCGTGGCCGGGCCCCGGTGAGTGGCGGCACTGCCTCCGGGGCCCACCGGGGGATTCACCGATCCCCCGGCAGCCCAGTCCGAGCCTGGCTACAGTACATTACATGATGCGGCCAATGACACAATTACAAGGTCCATCTTGTCCTGCGCACAACAAGCCCTGACACGTCCGTGTAGATGGAACAATAAAAAAGTTATGCCCTGACGGCCGTTGCCACTCCTGGGTTAATGTTAGAAGCTCCTTGGACAAATTGTCCCGGCACCTGACAAGCTGCTGGCGGCGGCCGAGGTGGTTATGTGGCTGTAATGGCTGCACAGGACACGGGGTGGGGACAATGTAATGATAGCCTGTGCGGCCGAGCACACCCAGTGACACCCAGCCTCATATATAGACCCGGAGAAGCTCAGCCAGGTGAGGAGACATGGGGCTCTACAAGGTGACCGTGGCCACAGGAGGCGACCTCACTGCCGGGACCATCGACACCATCACCATCAGCCTCGGGGGTCAATGGAGAGAGCGACAAGCAGGAGCTCTCCCACCTGTGGATACCTGGCAAGGTGAGCGCTGCTTGTCCATGGTCGGGGCTCATGGGAGTCACATGGGGGGGCCCCGCTCTGGATCCCCCTCAATGAGCGACTGCAACAAGTGCACTCCATGGGGGGGAAGGCGGCGAATGTGTTTGTTATATCTCTTATGAACCTGGGCAGAGAACGGTCCAAGAATGTTAGCACCAGAAGAAGAACGCCCCACGGTGCTAATACATTGTGACTTACACCCCAGTCCCCTACAGAGCTGCAATCACAATTCTGCTCTTGCATTGTTACTTACACACTGGTCACTTCCAGAGCTGCAATCACAATTCTGCTCTTGCATTGTTACTTACACTCCAGTCACCTCCAGAGCTGCAATCACAATTCTGCTCTTGTATTCTGACTTGCACTCTAGTCCCCTCCAGAGCTGCAATCACAATTCTGCTCTTGCATTGTTACTTACACTCTAGTCACCTCCAGAGCTGCAATCACAATTCTGCTTTTGCATTGTTACTTATACTCCAGTCACCTCCAGAGCTGCAATCACAATTCTGCTCTTGCATTATGACTTGCACTCTAGTCCCCTCCAGAGCTGCAATCACAATTCTGCTCTTGCATTGTTACTTACACTCTAGTCACCTTCAGAGCTGCAATCACAATTCTGCTTTTACATGGTGACCCCTACTCCAGTCATATTCAGAGCTCTACAAGGTGACAGGAACTATTTTTGTAACATCTTGACACTTACTCTATTCATATCCAGAGCTGCAGCCACTGTCCTTCTGTTATACTGTAGTTATACTCCAGTCACATCCAGAGCCACAGTCACTGTTATTCTAAGAAGCTTTGAGCTATGCTCTGTTTACATCCAGAGCAGCAGTCATTACTCTTCTGTTGCACTGAGACTTATACTCCAGACACATCCAGAGCTGCAGTGCTAACATTGTGGCTTCTCCTCTGGTCACATCTAGAGCTACAGTCACTCTTCTAGTATTACAATGTGGCTTCTCCTCCAGTCACACCCAGAGCTGCAGGCACCCTCCAGGCAGAACGCAGGTCGTAGGGTGTGTGATATAAGTTGTTACCCAGAACGTAATAAAGTCTCCTGATATATAATCATACAATTAGCCGGGTGTGAGCGCCACCCTCGTGTCTTGTTGGATTTGTTTCCTTGTAATTCACACTATAATTTACACCCAGGTGATGAGAGCTTAATACACAGTGGAGTCACATTATTATGACCAGCTTGTACAGCAGCAAGAAGGGTGGCTGGACGGTCCATAGAGCCAACACCACCATCCAGGGGCCCCACATGCTGACTGCACCCACAGCTGCTGGACGGTCCATATATCCAACACCACCATCCAGGGCCCCACTGTGACTGCACCCAAATGCTGGAGGGGCAAAA
>JAODAL010048915.1:0-28590 GCA_025379985.1 Phyllomedusa bahiana | reverse complement strand
AAAATAAAAGGGAACATTTTACTGAAAATTTTCTGTACCCAAAATTTAAAGTAAACGTGGCTCTTTAAACAAAACTGGGCTGCACCAAAGTAAATACGATTTGAAAGTTTACAGATAACAAAAGGTGGTTTTGCCCCAAAGAACACACAACAGTTACTGAAAATTTCTCTGTCCAAATTTAAGTACAAGGGGGCTCTTTGAAAAAAACTGGGATGCACAAAATTAAAGGTACAATTTCACCTCAGGTGCGAGGTGTGCTGGCCAAAAAATGGTAAAAAAATGCCATTTCAATGCAGGTTCAAAGCAGAGTCTTGGCTGCACAATATACACCCTCCTTTCCAAAGCCAGCCTGTCTATCTGTCTGTCCGTCCGTCCACCCCCCCCTCCCGCGCGGCTGTACAGCGCTAGATACTTCTTTAAAAGTCTCTGTCTAACTAGATAAGAACTGAAATTCTCTAATCTACCTATATTCTAATGTTCACAGCTAAAAGCATAGTTATCTGTATGAATAAAGAGAAGAACTGTGTCTCTGAGCTGAGCTGTATTGAGAGACACGTAGCACACGTCTTGCTCTAGTGATAGATACTGAAACACCTGTACTGAACAGGAAACGCTGTTCTATGCAAAACGGGGGTCATGTGATTTTTCCAGCCAATGACAACCATTACACATCACAGTCATGACGTTGCACCCCCAGCCCACCCTGCTCTATGCTCTAAGCTGATTTGCTGGCCGCCAAAATGACAGCAAGCGCTGAAAATGGAGCGATAGTAATAGATTATCTGTCAGATTGTCACCTAAAATATTGCCTGATCGGAAATTTCCGATCAGCCTAAAAATCGTGCCAATTTCAACTTTGTCGATTATAATCGCTCATCC
The DNA here is from genome assembly GCA_025379985.1 of Phyllomedusa bahiana. Taxonomy (NCBI): domain Eukaryota; kingdom Metazoa; phylum Chordata; class Amphibia; order Anura; family Hylidae; genus Phyllomedusa; species Phyllomedusa bahiana. The sequence continues at coordinate 27,711 of JAODAL010048915.1, read as the reverse complement.
CTAATCCTACTGAATATTGTTTGATAGATTTATAGTATGTAGAAACAACTCAAACTCTCATTGTTGCTCTTATTTTTTCTGGTCTTGACTACTGTTACTCCTTGCTTTTTGTTCTCCCTCTCAGCAAACTCTCCCCTCTTCAATCTGTCCTGTATGCAGCAGCAAGGCTCATCTTTCTTTCCAGGTGCTACACTGGTGCCTCTACCTTGTGTCAGTCGCTGCACTGGTTGTCCATTCAGTATAAATACAACATAAACTCATAACTCTCACCCATAAAGCTCTCCACAGTGCTGCACCCCCCTACATCTCCTCCCTCATCTCTGTCTACCATCCTACCCGGTCTCTCCGCTCTGCTGATGATGTCAGATTACATGCCTCAATCATCCAAACTTCCCATGTCCATCTCCAAGGTTTCACACGTGCTGCACTAGTTCTCTGGCAGCAGTGGTGCGGACCACTGGGCTGTGCCCCTTGCTTGTGTAGTTATTGCGGCGGTGGCCACCATGCAGTGCTGTATTCATTAGTGTACTGTCCCACTTTAAAGCAGTTGCCGTGAAGTGGCAAGTGGGCCTATACCGTTTGATCAAAAAGTATAGTAAGAACCTCCTGCTCATTGTTATAATTTTTGCTGAGAAGTTTTAGATCAACGTATATTTTGAGGCTGTGCGGTCCAGAAATCTTTCTCCCCTCATAGTATTATTATTATAATAATTGTTATTATTACTATTATAGTATATTGTGAAGTATATGTGACATATTCACATTGACCTTGGGATAGGGTGATAGGTTTATCTGCAGCCAGGGATCTTATTTCTCATAGCCCTATATTGGTCTCTTAAGCTTCTTCCTTAGTTATGCAGGTACTTGGATAGCATTGAGAAAACTTTAACCTAAATAGTCAAGATTCAGCTTGAAAATGTGGAACTGCATAGTCAAGTTGCAGCTTGAAAGGCTAGTAGTGGCCAATTTAGGGTATAGTTTCTGCTTCTTATTTGGCCCATTTCTCTAAGTCAGTGAGAGTTTTTAATAGGGCTATGTAGCTTCTTGCATTAGGTTGAAAGAGTGAGGAGTTCAGGTTATATCAATTGAAAATACAACTTTGAACACTTTTATGTTATAAAAATTCTTCATTGAAAAAGATGAGCAAGAAGGTTTAAAGTGCCTGTTGCCTTCATGCTATAAACACAACATTTATTGGAAACTGTAAAGACAAAAACACATCCCAATATAAAAATAATAAAATACCAGTTTTACAGTAGGAAACTTAGTCCGCAACTTAGTCATGTTACATTGTTACAAAGCACTGAATCTTGCCATATTCACAATAGATGAATGTACTAGGTGGGGAGTCCCAGCAGCAATAAAGAGAACTGTATTACAATAAAACTTCTTCCAACAGACCTTTCAGCAAAGCCTAGCATTTATGTCTTTACAGTTTGGAGAAAGTTTGTTAAAGCTTTTAAATTATATGAATTTCCATATAAATAGTTCTTAAAATCTTTGTTATGAAGGTGGTCTTATGGTTCAAGCTGTTTAGGGGTTGCTTAAAATCCTTGTCTGGCTAGAAATTTCACCTGCAGCGGCTGCTCACGCTAAGAAAATAGTTCTCTGTAATGGTACTTAAAGGGATTTTCTCACTACAAAGACCATATATGTAATGATGGGGAGAGTAAAAATAAGGACTTTTGCAATTGGTTTTTATTACCTAAATAATTAAATATAGCAGATATGAGCTATTCTGTGTGTGCCTAGAGCCAAATCAGCACTCTGAGGTTGGGCCACACCCCCTTTGCTGTGATTGACTGCCTGATATTTAATTCAGCCCTATTGGGGCATGCCCCCTGGTCGGGACATGCCCCATGTGCTGTGATTGGCTGCTTGCATTCTGTGCTTACTCCCCTCTGAGCTGTGAAAAATGAAACTGAAACATCTTTCTGTGCTGGCTGTGTCTGTGTAATAAAGGCTGTCTGAGCTCCTCTCTCTGCTCCTCTCCCAGTGATAGCTCTATGTGAAGGATCTGGGCAATTACTGAGTCTCTAGCTGTTAGATTCACTCTCCTCCCATATAACACAGCCTTATACACTCTGCTCCCCCTCTACCTCTTGCCTGATAACAGAGTGCATTTCTCATCTTTGTTTCATCAGTTCAGGCTGTATGTATAGCTGTTAAACCAATGCAGGTGTTCTGGTAACAAGGAGCTTGTGGAGGGAGGTGACAGCTCTGCACACAGGAGAACTGACCATTGCAGGAGATCTGCAGAGCTGTGACTTCCTCTCTCTCAAACTGCTCACACAGAATGATGATGTCACCAGTCTTCAGTGAGGGTAGACACACCTACTGGGAGGAGAGATACGCCCCTGGATTTGAAGCTGTAAGAGACAGAGAAAGCTGAAGATGCCTGTACTGAGAAAAAACCTTTAATAAAGGGTCATGAAAAAATAATGTCCTTTTAGGTAGGTAGTCCTCAAGTAGGTAAGTGTAAATCCCCCATTAGTAGATTTATAGTTTCTCAAACAGGTAGCTATCTAGGTCCCCTATTAGGTCAATAGGTTGTTATATAGGCCTTCAAAAAGTAGCATTATAGGTCCCTAGTATGTAGTTATATAGGCCCCTGTAGGTAGGTGGGTTAGTACATAGGCCCCCATGGGTAGATATAGAGGATGCTTGTAGGTAGATAGAAATATAGAACACTAGTCAGAAGGTAGGTATAGAAGCCCCCCCAGTAGGTATGTGTAGGTATTGCAACGCCACAGCCTACCTGAGTATTGTTGCGACCATGTCCATCCCTTTATGACCACAATGTACCCAACATCTGATGGCTACTTTCAGCAGGATAATGCGCCATGTCATAAAGCTGGAATCATCTCAGACTGGTTTCTTGAACATGACAATGAGTTCACTGTACTCAAATGGCCTCCACAGTCACCAGATCTCAATCCAATAGAGCATCTTTGGGATGTGGTGGAATGGGAGATAAGCATCATGGATGTGCAGCCGACAAATCTGCGGCAACTGTGTGATGCCATCATGTCAATATGGACCAAAATCTCTGAGGAATGCTTCCAGCACCTTGTTGAATCTATGCCACGAAGAATTGAGGCAGTTCTGAAGGCAAAAGGGGGTCCAACCCGTTACTAGCATGGTGTACCTAATAAAGTGGCCGGTGAGTGTAGGTACTGGGAGAAATTGTGTTACCCAAAGTTTGACCTCTTTTTGGCACCACTTGTATTCCTCTATCTAGGATTTCAGTCAGTTTATTATCTTGGCGTAATATATTTATATTCTTCCTGAAAATTGCCTTTACTTTATTGAAATCCCTACTGTATTTGGTGGTAAAGATAATTTGATCATGTGGATTGCCATGTTTGTCATCTTTGTGATTCTTGTTAAGTAATTGTTTTTGTGATTTGGCCATAACTTTGTGTTGGGCTTGATTGATGACCCTATTGTTATACCCTCTGCATTTTAGTCTGGTCACTACATCTGCTTCTGCCACTTTATAATCCTCCTCCCATGTGCAAATTCTCCTTGCTCTTACCAGCTCACCATAAGGGATAGCCTTAATAGTTGAAGATGGATGACAACTATTAGCCCTGAGAATGGAATTCCCTGAATTGGGTTTCCGAAAAAATGTGGTGACTATGCTTTCTGTTCCAACTGAACCCTTCAACATGATGTCCAGGAAAGGATGATGATGTCCAGGAAAGGAATTTCCATTTTATTCCAATTACCCGTGAACTGTAAATTGATTAATGTAAACAAGAAAGGAAGGTATGAGCGCTACATCGTGACCCCAGATGACCAGGAGGTCGTCCATGTAGCGCCCATACCATACAATACAATCCGCAAACGGATTACTGGTACTATAAATGGCGTGGTGCTCCCACCAAGCCATGACAATATTTGCCAACTATGGTGAAAAAGTGGCTCCCATCCAATTAACTGTAAATAGTAATGATGTTCAAATTTAAAAAAGTTGCTTTTTAATAGATGTTCTACTGCTAAGATTGTGAACTCTTGTACATTTTTTTCATATTGGCCATATTTTTCTCAAAATAAGGTTAATGCCACTAGGGCTATTTCATGCGGAATGCACGAATATAGCCCTATGACATCACAAGTTAACCATGTCTATTCTGCTTGCCATTGGCTACCTTACAACTTCTGTAATACAGATGTAGTATCCTTAATGTATCCAGGTAGGCCTTGCACTATAGGCTGTAAGAACTTGTCTATCCAATTACTCAAACCTTCGTTAAGCGAATCATTGCCCGATATGATAGGGCGTAAGCTGGGTGGAAAGACACCTTTATGAACCTTGGGGGCCCCATAGAAGATAAATTTTACCGGATGGTCTCTGCAAATAAATTTCATTTGTTTATCATTAATGGCCCCCAATGTGACCCCTTCTTCTAGAACTTTTCTAAGTTTATTTTAAAAATGTTTGGTGGGATCCTCTCCTATAATGTGGTACGTAGCTGCATCATCTAAGATTTTATGTACCTGCTTGGTATATAACCCCGGCATCCAGCACCACCACTGCCCCCCCCCCCCCCACCCCTTGTCTGCTTGTTTTATGATGAAATTTTTGTTTTCTTTCAGTTCCTGTATTGCTTGGATCTTTGACCTCGTGATGTTATTATTAGTTGTATGTCTTTTTAATATCTTATTTAAATTTTTGTTATGCAACATCACCAGGTCCCGTTCCATCGCATTTTGAAAAAACTCCAGGGCATGAACCCTGGATTTGATGGGATAGAAAGTCGAGTTGGGCATGTTGCTTGCTTGCATCACGTGATAATAGGCATTCATGTGATTAGTTAAAAATTTCTTTTAAAGAAGGGCGGTACTTCCTACCGCCATCACAGTGAGCAAGGGCCATTGCCCAAAACATGTTTGTGTGTACCACATTCTGTGGGGTTATGCTGCTGTAGAGCTGTTTGACTTACTTTCGTGTATACAATAAAGTTTGCTGTTTCAAGTCACGCGGACTCTGGGATATTTGGACGGCTGGGTCCTGTGTGGAACTCAAGCCCGGATATCCCTCTCAGTGCAAGTATAATTTTAAGGGTAGGTTAATTTTAACATTGAGAGATAGAATATCTAAAATAAAATCCAGAAAGTCACATTGTATAAATTGTATACTTTTTTTGCATTGTGCAGTAAGAAATAAGTATTTGATCCCTCTGGCAAACAAGACTTAATACTTGGTGGCAAAACCCTTGTTGGCAAGAACAGCAGTCAGACGTTTTTTGTAGTTGATGATGTTTGCACACATGTCAGGAGGAATTATTGTCCACTCCTCTTTGCAGATCATCTCTGAATCATTAAGATTTTGAGGCTGTGGCTTAGCAACTCAGAGCTTCAACTCCCTCCATAAGTTTTCTATGGGATTAAGGTCTGAAGACTGGCTAGGCCACTCCATGACCTTAATGTGATTCTTTTTGAGCCACTCCTTTGTTGCCTTGGCTGTATGTTTTGTGTCATTGTCTTTCTGCAAGACTCAGCCACGAGGTTGTCACTCAAGATTTTAGAGTACATGGCTCCATCCATTCTCCCATTGATGTGGTGAAGTAGTCCTGTGCACTTAGCAGAGAAACACCCCAAACATAATGTTTCCACCTCCATGCTTGACAGTGGGGATGGTGTTCTTTGGTCATAGGCAGCATTTCTCTTCCTCCAAACATGGCGAGTTGAGTTAAATCCAAAGAGCTTAATTTTTGTTTCATCTGTCCACAGAACCTTTTCCCAATCATTCACAGAATCATCCAGGTGTTCATTGGCAAACTTCAGATGGGCCTGCACATGTGCCTTCTTGAGCAGAGAGACCTTGCACGCACAGTAGGATTTTAAACTATTATGGCGTAATGTGTTACCAATGGTTTTCTTGGTGACTGTGGTCCAAGCTGCCTTGAGATCATTAACAAGTTCCCCCCGTATAGTTTTAGGCTGATATCTCACCTTCCTCATGATCAAGGATACCCCACGAGGTGAGATTTTGCATGGTGCCCCAGATTGCTGTCACTGGATTATTTTATATTTCTTCTGTTTCCTTACTATTACACCAACAGTTGTCTCCTTCTCACTCAGCGTCTTACTTATGGTTTTGTAGCCCATAACAGATTTGTGCAAGTCTATGATCTTGTCCCTGACATCCTTAGAAAGCTCTTTGGTCTTGCCCATGTTGTAGAGGTTAGAGTCTGACTGATTGAGTTTGTGGACAGGAGTCTTTTATAACCATGATGATTTAAGACAAGTTGATTAGGAGCGTCTAACTGGTCTGTAGGAGCCAAAACTCTTAATGGTTGGTAGGGGATCAAATACTTATTGCTCTCATAAAAATGCAAATAAATGTATATAATTTATACAATGTGATTTTCTGGATTTTATTTTGGACATTCAATCTCTCAATGTTAAAAGTAACCTACCCTTAAAATTTTAGACTGTTCATGTTTTTGTCAGTGGGCAAACTTACAATATCAGCAAGGGATCAAATAATTATTTCATTCACTTTATATGAGTATAGCATGCAAGCTTTTCTTCATTGCTGGGGAAAATACAATATGAAAAAACCCCAGCACATAATAACTAGAGATGGGCGAATTGATTTTAACGAAGTGGAATTTATTTAGAATTTCAGGAAAACTTCGGTTTGGAACGAAGTCGAACTTTGGGGGACTTCGGGTGAACGAAGTGTGCTTTTGATTGATAAAATGGCTGTGAGCACATGGCGTTACATGGGGCAAAGCACTCTGGGAGGAAGAAGGGCATAGCCTGCATGACATGTGCAGAGATGAAGCCAATCAGAGACCGGCGGGATTCTGTGACGTCACCGCACTATATAAGTCCGGACGCGACGCTGGGAGCTCATACCGCTCTCACTGTACTGATTAGGGAAGTTGCTGCCGCGACTGCTTGTAATAGCTCTTACTGAAGAACTGATTTCTATACAGCGATTTTTGGGGGGAGTCTCAGCTTGTCTCAGAGACTGCTTCTCTTAACGTTCTATTTCTGATTTTGTGGGGTATTGGATCTGAAGTCCAGTGTGTGTCCAGTGCAGCTGCATATACATTTTTAATGCTATCTGCTCACAGCACATTGAATATCCAAGGGGGATCTAAGCCAGTTCCTGTTGTATTAATTTAAAGAAACAGCGTTTTTACAATACAAATACCACTTCATTTTTGGCTGCTCATTTCTTTTGCGCAATTTACTTCCAGGGGTTAATTAAGCGTTGTTCTGCTGTTGTGGTCACTAAAAGAAACCGTCTTTTTCACCGCCAGAAAATAAATTTTTCCTGTAGCCTAATTCACAAGTGAAGGTTAATTACAATTTTTTCTCTTGTTGTATAGCGTAGAAAACACGCAATTGTAACACGCTACAAAGCTCGTAGTTTGTGGTTGCTCAATTGTTTGGCGCAATTTACATCCAGGAGTTAATTAAGCGTTGTTTTTCTGCTGTGGTGACTCCAAGAAACCGTCTTTCACCAGCAAAAAACACATTTTTCCTGCAGCCTAATTCACAAGCGAAGGTTAATTACAATTTTTTCTCTTGTTGTGTAGCGTGGAAAACACGCCATTGTAACATGGTACAAAGCTCATTGTTTGTGGTTGCTCAATTGTTTGGCGCAATTTACATCCAGGGGTTAATTAAGCGTTGTTTTACTGCTGTGGTGACAAAAATAAACCGTCTTCCACTGCCAAAAAATAAATTTTTCCTGCAGCATAATTCACAAGCGAAGGTTAATTACAATTTTTTCTCTTGTTGTGTAGCGTAGAAAACACGCCATTGTAACACGCTACATAGCTCGTAGTTTGTGTTTGCTCTAGTGTTTGGCGCACTTTACATCAAGGGGTTAATTAAGCGTTGTTTTTCAGCTGTGGTGACAAAAATAAACCGTCTTTCACCGAAAAAAAATAAATTTTTCCTACAGCCTAATTCACAAGCGAAGGTTAATTACAAATTTTTCTCTTGTTGTGTAGCGTAGAAAACACGCCATTGTAACACGTTACAAAGCTCTTAGTTTGTGGTTGCTCAATTGTTTGGCGCAATTTACATCCAGGGGTTAATTAAGCGTTGTTTTTCTGCTGTGGTGACAAAAATAAACCGTCTTTCACCGCCATAAAATACATTTTTCCTGCAGCCTAATTCACAAGCAAAGGTTAATTACAATTTTTTCTCCTGTTGTGTAGCGTAGAAAACACGCCATTGTAACATGCTACAAAGCTCGTAGTTTGTGGTTGCTCAATTGTTTGGCGCAATTTACATCAAGGAGTTAATTAAGCGTTGTTTTTCTGCTGTGATGACAAAAATAAACCGTCTTTCACCGCCAAAAAAAAATTTTTTCCTCCAGCCTAATTCACAAGCGAAGGTTAATTACTAGTGTTGAGCGATTTTTATCGACAAAGTTGAAATCGGCAAGGTTTTTATGGTGATCGAAATTTCCAGATCATGCGATAATTAAGGTTAAAATCTGTGCATCATCTATTAAGATCGCACCTTTTTCGGCGCTTCCTGTAATTTTGGCGGCCAGCAAATCAGATTACAGAATAGAGCAGGGTGAGATGTGTGTGCGACATCATGACTGGGATGTGTATGGTTGCGATTGGCTGGAAAAATCACATGACCTCGTTTTACATAGAACAGCGTTTCCTATTTCAGCCTCAGTGTCTCTCAGCGTCTCATAGGAACAGGACCTGCGCTCTGCCTGTGGCCAAACAGCTCAGCGAAATTAGTCTATTTCTGCACAGAGAAACCTCTACTATTAGCTGTGATCCTTCCAATTTAGTTAGATTAGAGATTTGAAGATTTTATTAGTTAGCTAGAGAATTTTAAAGCAGTATCTACTGCTGTAAATTCATGGCGGTGGGAGCGGGGGGGGGGCCCCCGTGGGCGAACACAGACAAGCTCTATCTATAAAGAACACTGGATAAAGTTCACCAAGACTTAGTGTAGACATTGTAGTGGAATATCTTTATTATTAACAGTTTGCTATTGAAATATTTCCTGGAAATTGGGCAGCCTGAACTATATTGGATACACATCATTTCTAGTAACTGCAGGTCTCTTTGTTAGCTGCAAAACTCCACTTTTATTATCAGTATACATTTCAGATAGGTGTTCATTTTCAATTTTACCCCTTACACCTGTGTTCATATATCCACCTTGCAGTTAAATTACAATCCAGCAATCTTGTAGTCAGCACAGGTTGTTTGTTGCCAAAAATACCGTGTATCGTACGAAAACATCACAGTTACGTGTTTTTTTGACTTTTGCGCACCCAGCATTGTTCATTGACGCAGCATCTACGTAAATCTTAAAACAGCAATTCTATATTCACCACAGGTGAATTGAAAGGTGCAAAAAATATCGTTTATTATACCAAAACATAACAGTTACGTGTTTTTTTGACTTTTGCACACCCAGCATTGTTCATTGACGCAGCATCTACGTAAATCTTAAAACAGCAATTCTATATTCACCACAGGTGAATTGAAAGGTGCAAAAAATATCGTTTATTATACCAAAACATAACAGTTACGTGTTTTTTGACTTTTGCGCACCCAGCATTGTTCATTGACGCAGCATCTACATAAATCTTAAAACAGCAATTCTATATTCACCACAGGTGAATTGAAAGGTGCAAAAAATACAGTTTATTATATCAAAACATAACAGTTACGCAGTGTCGGACTGGGGGGTCTGGGGCCCACAGGGGAATTGATCTTGGGGGGGCCCACCCTACTGTACATGAAAATATTACCGGCCTCTCGGACATAAACGCGCCCATTTTACCACATAATACAGTGTGCAAAACAGAACTGTATTGTGTAGTACAATAGCAAGAGAGTCACATATCTGTCTGTCTAGCATATCATAGACACAGGGCTAAGTAGCTCCATCCATATCCCCCTCCACCCACATACAATATCCCCCTCCACCCACATACAATATCCTCCTCCACCCACATACAATATCCCCCACCACCCACATACAATATCCCCCTCCACCCACATACAATATCCCCCTCCACCCACATACAATATCCCCCACCACCCACATACAATATCCCCCTCCACCCACATACAATATCCCCCTCCGCCCACATACAATATCCCCCTCCACCCACATACAATATCCCCCTCCACCCACATACAATATCCCCCTCCACCCACATACAATATCCTCCTCCACCCACATACAATATCCCCCTCCACCCACATACAATATCCCCCTCCACCCACATACAATATCCTCCTCCACCCACATACAAAATCCCCCTCAACGTTTCCCTTGGTCACGCCCCTCACTACCTTCTAAAATAAACACCAGCAAGAAAGAAAGTCTAACTCCTATCACAGGGTCAGGTGTTCCCTCACTCTTACAATCGGGGACACATGTACTCTGCCACTATACTAATGCCAATATAACCTACAACACTGCTATATGGAGACCACATAGAGGTCAGACACCAGCTCAGGTATAACCTACAACACCGCCATATAGAGACCACATAGAGGTCAGACACCAGCTCAGGTATAACCTACAACACCGCCATATAGAGACCACATAGAGGTCAGACACCCGCTCAGGTATAACCTACAACACCGCCATATAGAGACCACATAGAGGTCAGACACCATCTCAGGTCACATCATATTACAGTAAATACAGCACTGATCCAATATGGAAGTAAAATAACCCCTGAAATCAGGGACTCACCGGAGACGTCCTATCTGAGGAGTCGTTCTCTTCTCTTGAGTCGTTCTTTTTCCCTTCTCTTCTGCATCCGTTCCACACCGCCATGATGACTTGTCCCGGCCACAGCTCATCCCTGCAGAAATTGCACAAAAATATCTTAGAATCCTCAATTTTCCAGCATCTCTTTACCTATTCCCACCTCTGTACAAACTACCCAGGGGTGGGAGAGCGGGTACAAGCCATAACTTAGAGGCCTAGTATCCTGAGGGGTTGGAGGGTGGGGAGAGGACTAACCCCCTGGAGATAATGCTACAACTATGGGCTGCTCTCCTCTCAATTATATTACCAGTAGTTAGGCAAGACCCTAAGGTAGGTAGGCAAATGGCAAGACCCCAGGTAACTAGATAGGCCCTATTTAGGTAGGTAGACTCCCGCTGGATAAGTTGGAAGCCCGGCCCCAGGTAGGTGGGTGGCTACCTAGCCACGGGTGGGTAAGTAAACAGCCCCCAGTTAGATAAGCAGGCCCCAGTTAGGCAAGTTGATAGGCTACAGTTAGGTTGGTGGACCCCAGTTAGGTAGACTGTAGGTAGTTAGGGTCCCCTTTATATAGGCTTCAACCAGTTAGGGACCCCCTTTAGGTAGTATACAGGCAGTTAAAGCCTCCTTTAGGTAGTATACAGACAGGGGTCTCCTCTAGGTAGTATACAGGCAGTAAGGGGCCTCCTTTAGGTAGTATACAGGCAGTTAGGGGTCTCTTTTAGGTAGTATACAGGTAGTTAGGGGCCTCCTTTAGCAAGTGTGTAGGTAGTCAGGGCCCCCTTTAGGTAGCCAGGGCCCCGTTTGTTAGTCAGGGCCCCCTTTATGTAGTCAGGGCACCCTTTGCTAGTCAGGGCCCCCTTGGTTAGTCAGGGCCCCCTTAGTTAGTCAGGGCCCCCCTTTATGTAGCCAGGGCCCCCCTTTATGTAGCCAGGGCCCCCCTTTAAGTAGCCAGGGCCCCCTTTATGTAGCCAGGGCACCCCCTTAGGTAGTCAGGGCCCCCTTAGGTAGTCACGGCCCCCTTAGGTAGTCACGGCCTCCCTTTATGTAGCCAGGGCCCCCATAGTTAGTCAGGGCCCCCCTTTATTAGTCAGGCCCCCCCTTTATGTAGTCAGGGCCCCCTTAGTTAGCCAGGGCCCCCCTTTATTAGCCAGGGCCCCCCTTTAGTTAGCCAGGGCCCCCTTTAGAAAAGCCAGGGCCCCCTTTAGAGTAGCCAGGGCCCCCCTTTAGAGTAGCCAGGGCCCCCTTTACAGTAGCCAGGGCCCCTCTTTAGAGTAGCCAGGGCCCCCCTTTAGAAGTCAAGGCCCCCCTTTAGAGTAGCCAGGGCCCCCCTTTAGAGTAGTCAGGGCCCCCTTTAGCATAGCCAGGGCCCCCCTTTAGAGTAGCCAGGGCACCCCTTTAGAGTAGCCAGGGCCCCCCTTTAGCGTAGCCAGGGGCCCCTTTGTAGTCAGGGCCCCCCTTAGGTAGCCAGGGCCCCCATAGTTAGTCAGGGCCCCCCTTTAGAGTAGCCAAGGCCCCCCTTTAGAGTAGCCAAGGCCCCATTCAGTAGCCAGGGCCCCCTTTAGCGTAGCCAGGGCCCCCCTTCAGAGTAGCCAGGGCCCCCCTTCACAGTAGCCAGGGCCCCCTTTACAGTAGCCAGGGCCCCCCTTTGGAGTCCGGGCCCCCTTAGGTAGCCAGGGCCCCCCTTTATTAGTCAGGGCCCCCCTTTATTAGTCAGGGCCCCCCTTTATTAGCCAGGGCCCCCCTTTAGAAAAGCCAGGGCCCCCTTTACAGTAGCCAGGGCCCCCCTTTAGAGTAGCCAGGGCCCCTCTTTAGAGAAGCCAGGGCCCCCCTTTAGAGTAGCCAGGGCCCCCCTTTAGCGTAGCCAGGGCCCCCCTTTAGAGTAGCCAAGGCCCCCCTTTAGAGTAGCCAGGGCCCCCCTTCAGTGTAGCCAGGGCCCCCTTTCAGAGTAGTCAGGGCCCCCCTTTAGCGTAGCCAGGGGCCCCCTGTAGCGTAGTCAGGGGCCCCCTTTAGAGTAGTCAGGGGCCCCCGTTAGAGTAGTCAGGGCCCTTGTAAGTAGATTTAAAAAAAAAAAAACAACAACCAGCCACTTACCTGGCTCCGACTCCTGCCCGGTCCCGGCCGCTCCGAGCTGCCGCCGGCTCCTTCCGTCCTGCAAGCGGCGCGGTGATGTGACGTCACCGCGCGCCTACGTCACTAGTAGGGGCCGGCGCCCGGCAGGCTGAAGGCCTAATGCTTTCAGCCTGCCGGGGAGAGCCGCGGCGCGCCGCGCTTGTGGCGCTGGGCTCCGCGGCCACCGCGCAGCCCCGGGTGTTGGGTACTTTCGTCCCCACCTCCCGGGCCGGTCTCTGGGCGCTCAGGACGCAGGTCCCGGGCGTCCAGGGACCGGATGCGCGGACGGGCCCCAGGGACAGCGGCACTGCCTCCGGGGCCCGCAGCGGCTCGGGGGGGCCCACCGGGGGATTCCCCGGTCCCCCGGCGGCCCAGTCCGAGCCTGCAGTTACGTGTTTTTTGACTTTTGCACACCCAGCATTGTTCATTGACGCAGCATCTACGTAAATCTTAAAACAGCAATTCTATATTCACCACAGGTGAATTGAAAGGTTCTGTGACTTTTATAACTAAGTGTGTTGCCTAAGATGTAGCACGTATCCATTTGACTGTTTGTGGATGTTAATTTCAGCTTCTCCAGCCTTGTTTGGGTGTAATAATGAAGGTGTTGTTGCTCTCCCATAGACTTTAATGGTTATCGCTCATAATCGATGCTCACTATCGAAAAACCTTATCGATAGCGGCCGACTGCGTTGTTCTGCAGTTGTACTCAGTAAAAGAAACTTTGTTTTTCACCGCTACAGAAGAAATTCTGTAGCATAATTCATAATTAATTAAGCCTGTTTGTGCATTTATATTCAGTAAAATACACAGAGTTTTTAAACGGCACATACAAGTCAATTTTTCCTGCCCATTTGTGGAGCGCAATTTATATCCAAGGGTTACCCAAGCTTCTTAGTGGGTTCATTTGGAGTCAAATACAGGGTGTGTATTTATCATATACAGATATCTTCATCAAACTGTGTCTGTACATTTTAGAACAAACAGTATGTCAGACAGAGAGGTGGCAGGCTCTTCACCTGCGAGTGGCAGAGGCACAAACATTCCAGGACCAGGTCACAGCACAGCAGGGGTCACTCGGTGAGGCCACAACTGCCGCTGTCATCTAGCGGCCGTGTGCTGACTAGCAACCCAAGGGTTCTTGATTGGTTGACTAGGTCATCCACTTCCTCCCAGATGATATCTGACAACCCCAGCCAAGAGTCGGTGGGAACATCAGACACAACCCTTAGTTGGCATGGTCCGGTTCCCTCAGCCAGAGTTCTACTATGTGGTCTGGGCTCAGCGCCACTAAAAATAGCAAGGATGAACAATTTGAGAGGGCAGTCAGCAGCTACTTCGCAGCGAAGAAACGGGGCCAATATCGCCTGCTTCTTGCAGTAGGTGGCAATGTATAGATGTTGAGAGTGGCATGGGAGGTCATGTTGTGAGAGGTCAGCCTCTGCATACCAAGACCGGTGATGAGGACAGCAGTGACGATGAAACACAAATAGATGATGATGTAGCCGACCGCACTTGGGAGCCAGGTGAGGCAAGGGCTTCATCATCGTCAGGAGAAGAGGGCGTCCAGCTTTCGCGTCGGGCAGCGGCGCAGCCAGCAAGTGGGTTTGGGGTGGCCGTGAAGTCAGCAGGGTAGCAGCAGTGTGAGGTCGGGAGCCAAGCGGCCACAGGGTAAAAAACCCCCGCTTCGCGGGGCCAAGAAAATAGCGGCACAGGGCTCAGCGGGGTAGCGGCGGTAGTAGTCACTCAGGCGGAGCTTTGGCGGTAAAATCCGATTACTCGCGGGTGGCAGTTCTTTGCTAAGACACCGGAGGAGCCGAATATGGGTATATGTAGAATCTAGGGGCAGAAAGTGAAGTGTGGCCAGGGAGCTAACGTTGGCACCACGGCCCTGTGTCCACACATGCAGCATCACCATCCGGTGGCCTGGGAGAAACGGGGCTCAGATGTGGTGGATCATCCTGCCGCCGCAGCAACAGCAGCAGCAAACGGCCCCGTGGCACGCACCATTGCAGCCATTTAAAGGGTCCACCACCTCTGCAGAAGGGAGCTGTTTCTCTTGCCCTCATCTCCCGGTCCAGATGCTCCTGCTCCTCGCTACTCATGGCGCCAGCAGTGGTTTAGCGAGGCAATGCAAAGAGACAACAGTATGCTCCAACCCCTCCTAAGGTGCAGCAGATGACCGTGCTCCTGTCCCAAATTGTTTGGGACTGCAGTCCCTCCTTCCAAATTGGTGGGCTCTGCACTGTTCAGAGAACTAATGGTTTGTGCCGAGCCGAGATGGGGGAGTTCCAAGCCGTAATTTATTTTCCAAAAAAGGCAGTACCAGCACTTCATAAATATGTAGAACAGAAGGTGGCCAGTCCTTGAGCTTATCGGTTTGTTCCAAGGTGCATGGCATGCGGACGTCTGGAGCTGTAATTACGGTCAGGCCAGTACATGTCCTTTACGGGCCCACTGGTGAATGTGCTTCCTGCCCAGGGACACCAACAATATTGGACAGGAGGGCGCCGCTTTCTCCTCCACGTTGTCAAACCGGGTCTGCGCCAATTTCCCCTCCTCCTCCCCCCACCACTACCATCTCGCCTCCACAAGTACTGCTCCATCATACCACATGTTAGGGCACAGCGGGTCACGCAGTTCTACAACTGGCTTCCTTGGCGAATGAAGTACACGGGGGAGGAACTGCTCCGCGTCATGCACAAGAAATCATGTTGGTTTTTTCCCGCCCAACGCAAATTTTCGAACCAGGTGACGGACAAGGGGGAGGAACATGGTGTCCCCGCTGCACCAGGGGGGATGGCCATGCCCCTGCATGGCGCAGGGTGTTAAAATCGGGGTTTTGAAAAGGGTTCCTGAAGTCTTCCCCCGATCTTCAAAGTTTTCTAAAAAATGGCTAGGAAACTGTGAAATGCACTTTCCTCCTTTTCCTACAAACCAAAAACACCCTCCTCGATTTTCCCCGGGCAGAACGGCCCCCCCAACCCCCTTTGATAGCATTTTCCACCCGTTGAATTCCAGCCTGCCATGTTGGACCGCGAATGAACGAGATAGGCCATTAACGTTTTTTGATGATCCGGGCAGACGGGATTTTTCCCTGTTAACTTTGATGGTCCCAGGGGCCTCATGCATACACCTGCCGTTTTGAGGCCATTCGAGGAGGGCCACATTATTTGTCAGTCGCCAGGAATGGGAAAATTAACGTCATTCCACTCTCAGTCCGGGAACAGATCTGAAAAATCTGTCTGGGTAGGGGGACTGGAGACGGGCGACTAACCGGGGCCACATGGGGTCCGTGGGGACTGAAAGGGAGAAGGGGGAGGAGGGGGACAATTGAACAAAAAATTTGTTGGTGAAAGAGTGGTTTTTTCTACCTAGTAAAAAAGGGGGAGGAGCATTTGGGAGAAGGTAAAAGGAGATGAAAGGGAAGACAGGCAGAGACCCGCAAGCACCGTGGCAGTATACCGGGGATGGAGGCAGTGGACCCCCGGAGTCATTTTGGGCAATGGCCCGCCAGCTGATTTGCCTGGTAATGACAGCCAATATCAGCATCCGGGCAGAGGGATGACTTCGGCTCTCCACCCTATTTGGACCCTCGCTACCAGTCCAAAGTGGGGCCTTTTTTTCCCACTATTAGGGGGAGGAAAAACCAAATACAAGGGGAAATCCTCCATAGTAGTTGGCCCGCCCATGTGCGGCAAACGCCCCCCTCTGACAGGGCACCGGGGGGTTCCAAAACCTCAGTACTACTGCCGGGGTGCTGGGGAAGGTGGGGGGGTCGAGCGAACCAGCTCCATCAGCAGCAACCTAATCTGGGGTCACCGTGACATTTTTCCTCACCCCCTAGTGGGAGGGAGCGCCACACACAGGCCTGGAGCAGACCCGAACCAACGGGGGGCCTACTTGGACAGCACTCTGCCCCCCCAGTTAGAAGATCCCTGGACAACTGGGCACCCAAACTGGGGTGGTTTTTGGGGCCGCAACGCCGGTTTGCAGTAAAAAGCTGTCCTGGCCCCGGGCCCGTGTTGGCATCAGGCGGGTGTTCATGCGGCGGGGCCACGTTTTCCCCAAGGAGAACCCCTTTTTCCACGGGAATGTGGAACACTACCTTTTTCAAATAACAGGGATGGATCGGCCCGATTTCCACACACCATGCCTTAGGGCAGACTTACATCACCTGACCTCACCCAAATGTGAGAAAGAGTCGGGTTTTTAAACTACCTGCCCAGCCACTATTTAGTGCCGCCACCCCCCCCTGATCCACACCTTGCTACAGTTTCTTCTCTGCCACCAACCATCTTTACCAGGACGGTATTGCCACCCACCTCCACACTCTTCATTGTTGCCACTGTCTGACCTATGCTGCTGCTTTGGGTGCTGCCAGACCCCACCTGGTCATTGTGCCACTCTCTACCTCATGCGTTGCTCCTCCGCCGTCACCTCCACTCTCTGTCATTGTACCCCTCGTGGCCTATTTAGTTTTTTGCCATCTCCAGAATTTTCATTGTGCCACGTCTGACCTCCTCTGCTGCTTTTGGCTGTGGCCGTGACCTAGACCGTGTCATTGTGCCACCTGTGGCCATTCCTGTTTTTTCCACCATCCAGAATTCATTGTTCACGCGACCTCATGCTGCTGTCCCCCGTCACCTCCCCTCTCTGTTTTGTGCCACTCTGTGGGCCTACTCCTTTTTTGCCACCTCCAAATGTCATTTGCCACTGTCTACCTCATGCTGCCCACTGTCACCTCCACTCTTGCATTGTGCCACTCTGTGGCCTATACTGTTTTGCCACCTCCAAAATTTTATTTTGCCCTGTCTGACCTCAGCTGCTGCTGCCGTACCTACACAGGTCTTGTGCCACTGTCGACCTCTGCTGCTGCTGGGCTGCTCCGTGCCCACACCTCGTCATTGTGCCACTGTCTGACCCATGCTGTTGCTGGGGGCTGCTGCCTGACCTACACACTCTTCATTGTCCCCTGTCTGACCCATGCTGCCCTGTTGCTCCTGCCGTGACCTCCACACCTGCAATGCCCCTCTGGGTTTTGGCTACTCCCGTTTTTTTTCACCTCCAAATGTCATTGTGCCCTGCTGACCTCATGCGCGCGTGGCTGCTGCCGGACCTACACACCGTCATTTTGCCAATGTCTGAAACCCAGCTGCTGCTGTGGCTGTGCTTGACCACACCCTTCTTTTTTGCCACTGTCTTACCTCATGCTGCTGCTGTTTGGCGCTGCCCTACCACAAACTTGGGGCATTGGCCACTCTGGGCCTATCCTTTTTTTTGCCCCTCCCGAATGTCATTGTCCACTGTCTGACCTATGCTGCTGCGGGGCTGCTCCGGACCTACACACTCTGTCAAATTTTGCCAAGTCCTGAACCCCAGCTGCTGCTGTGGCTGCTGCTGTGCCCTACACCCTCTGTCATTTGCCACTGTTAAACCTCATTGCTGCTGCTGTGGCTGCTGCCGTGACTACAAACTGTGTCATTGTCCCACTCTGTGGCCTACTCCTTTTTTTGCCACCTCTAGAATGTCATTGTGTCACTGTCTGACCTCATGCTGCTGCTGCTGTTGATGCCTTCAACTCCACACTGTGTCATTGTTCCACTCTTTGGCCTACTCCTGTTTTTGCCACCTCCAGAATGTCATTGTGCCACTCTCTGACCTCATGCTGCTGTGGCTGCCGCCGTCACCTCCTACTCTGTCACTGATGTTGCCACCTGAGCCCTCAGCTTGTTTTTTTCCAGCTGTCGCTGCCATGACTTTATCAGGCTACATTCCCACTTCAGTTTTTTGGTCAGTTTTGTCCTCTTAAGTGCCCATGGGAATTTTTATAGTGAAGCGATTCTAAGAGCGCGGAAAGTAAATGTGCGTGTCATACTAAAACACAACATTGTAGGGAAAAGACCAAACCAAGCTCCCCTGAAATTTTTAAAAGCATGGCACAACGTTCTACAGCACCCTGCAGGCTCTCTGCAGCCTGGAAATAGCTGTTTTTTTAACGTGATTCGTCCCAAAGTAATTCGGAAGGGAAGTTATTTTTTGTCGGGAAATTCGGCGAAGTGAGCGAACCGAATTTCGAGAAATTCGCCCATCTCTAATAATAACCCTTCTATGTTATGAGAGAAAAAAGACAAGGAGGAATGTACCAGAGCCACCAAACTTGGTCATTCCAAATTCAGTACAGGCAATCAACAGCAAAGAAAACACCATGAGCATGACCAAAGCTCTATAGTTTTATTCTTCCATGTGGTACATATGGAAGAATAAAATTATGGAGTTTTTGACATGCTAATGGTGCTTTTTTTTTTAGCTATGTATCAATAGTTTGTTTGTAACAGAATATGTGTTATCTCTGGTAGTGTTATTATGCTCTTTGTATCTGTTGTAGCTTTCATGCAAGTAAATAGGAGACTTTGGTTTCAGAGGGACCTTTGTATAATACATGCATTATGTATGACGAGCCCTAAGGCCATGTTCACACAGGGTTTTTGGACGAGGTTTTTGGAGTGTTTCCTCGCCCAAAACCTCGTCGAAAACACTTCCAAAACGCCCCCAGTTCATTTAATTGATTCTTATGTAAAACCTCGTTGTTTTTCACACACGACGAGGTTTTACACGCTTCTCTGGAAGCAATGAAAAAGAAGTGTCATGTCAATTCTTAAAGCATGTTGTAGGCGCGGTTTAGGCGTGGTTTTTCGACGTGGTTTTCAGCGCGGTTTTAGCATGTTTTCGGCTCTGTTTTTGTCGTGGTTTTTGTAATGGCTATTCATTTGTATGGGTGAAAACCTCGTCCAAAACCTGATCAAAGCCTCGCAAAACCTCGTCTGAAGAAGGGGTGTTTCAAGCGAAAGGGTTTTTTAATGTGGTTTGGACGAGGTTTTGGGCGAGGAAAAGCTCCGAAAACCTCATCCAAAACCTCGTCCAAAAACGCTGTGTGAACATGCCCTAAGACAGAATGCTTTGCAAGCCTTCATTTTCTGTTAACATATAAGATATTACATTCAGCTCTCTATATTGTTTTCATTGTGAACTCCTAGAGCTTTTGCTCACATAAATTTAAGCGTCTTGTCAATTCTTAAGGCGTTTACGAGTAAAAGCCCCATAGAAACAATGGTGGAGCGTATTTTTGGAGCGTAGAGGCCGCAAAATACACTCAACAATTGTTCTATATACGCTTGAAAATACACTTTAAAAACGCATCTAATCAGGTGTTTTTTGAAACAGATTTGAACATCAAAATACGCCCTGTGAACATACCCTAAAATTAACACAATAGGCAACAGTGATATTCATAAGAACATAGCTTTGAGGACAGATCTACTCTTCATAAAATTATTGCTTCAAATCTAAGGTTTTGAATATTCCATGCAGGACTGGTGCACATACCTAATGCTAGGCAGGTACCAAAGGTACAGTGGTACTTGAAAGTGAACTCTTCAGAATATTCTACTTCCTGCATAAATTTAACCTAAAGTTAAATCACATTTCAACACAAGTCCTAAAAGTAGATTAAGAGAACCAAACCAAACATTTGAGTCAAAAATGTTGGACTTGGTCATTTATTTATTGAGGAAAATTATCCAAAATCATAAATCTGTGAATAGCAAAGGTATGTGAACCTTTTCTTTCAGTATTTGGTATGATCACTTGTGAAGCAATAATTGCATCTAAATTTTTCCAGTAGTTGTTGATTAGTCCTGAACATCAGCTTGGAGGAATTTTAGAAATTTTATTGTTGTCTAGAGACTCATTATTGTGATCTGGTCTTTCAAGGGCACTCATATACATGGAGCTGTCTTTGACTCCATGTCACAATGGAAACATGTGTTGCGAATCTAAAAAGCAAGTTTCAGTTGGTCGATATTTGTCACATGCTGCAGTGCTTCAATTACCATTGTGAAAAGAATGAAAGGACATCAATCTTCTAGAACATCTGTTCTATCGCTGTAACATCCTCTATAAAAATATCACATTAAACAGATAGCAAAGAAAAAAATTCAGCACAAATTGTCATTCAAATGTATGTGACAATATATAAAGCAAAACGTATCCAACCAATTAATCACAGTAAATGTCACTATCTGTGGTAACAGAAGGTAAGGGTTTATTATTTATTTAAACTGCGCCCGGTTATAGATTTAACTCTCACTGCACCGCCGTCAAGTTTGTGATGTCATTAAATGATCATTTTTCATTTGTCAAATGCATCTTTCAAATTTATTTGACTCTTGAGAGCGAGATTAGATGATACAATTTATTACCACCTCTAAAATGGGTCTGTCAGGAGCTGAAGTGTTATCAGTGACTTTGTGATTACTACCAAGCCTTGTGCACTAACCACAGCAAATCTATACCATGATGTACATGAACGAATGGGAAATGTGACTTAAAAGGCCAATAAACTTCAACTATAAGTTGGTTTATAACAAAGCGGTTGTTAATTACATACGCAGTTACATAAGGAGAGGTGTGTAGAGCTGATAATATGATTTTGAATGTTGTTGGAGTTCCAAAAAAGTAAAGAAAAATAATAAACACAAAATTTTATTTTGAGGACCTTTTATTGTTTGTTTTCAAGAATCATATATAAAAACATTTCCATGTTTATAGTAGAGCCAAAAAATTACCAACTCCCTCCTTCGCACACTCATCACCTAATACCCCAGTTCCAAATGAAAGTGAGAAGAAAGGAGAGGAAAAAACACAACAAATCTAACCTGATAATTCTGAACAATTTCAGTTTTTCAATTAAGGATAAAGATTGAATTCATGGCCTCAATGTGGCCCAAAATACTGGGGTCTTACCTCTCTTAGAAGATATGTAATATTCATGCTTAATAGTTTTCCGAATCAAACTTAAAGGAAGTGGAAAAGGTGTTGTATGTACATTTTCTAAAAATGAAAGTTTCAGTTAAGATTTCATCACATTGGAGATTTCTGGATTCAATCCAAATCTCCAAGCAACAAGATCAAAGCCTTCATAGGAAATCCAATTTGAAGTCTCTTGACGATCTCCTTTCTTTTTTGTCAAAATGATTTTATTGATGGTCAGTAAACATACAGTACAGATGCACAAATCAGCTTGCTGCAAGTCACATCTTGAAAATTAATTGAAATTTCAGGGTATAATACAGATGATTAATTAGTAGTTTTATTCCACATCCAACAGGGATCCTTCAACACTAATTAGCTCATGGAAAACCCATTAGGTCTAGGTAGATAGTGGTACTGTTTAGCATTTGATTCTTTCAGCGTCCATCAGGGTCTCCTTAAGCACTAGATGACAATTCAGTTGGGTGAACTCATATCAGGTCAGCACCCAACTCCCGACACTGCTAGAAAGAGTATCAAAGTCAGCACTAAGGGCAATATGTACAGTTGGGGAAAAAATATTTAGTCAGACACCAATTGTTAAAAGGATGATATCATAGGTAAACCTCAACTATGAGAGACAAAATGAGAAAACAAATCCCGAAAATAACATTATCTGATTTGGAAAGACTTTATTTGCAAATTATGCAGGAAAATAAGTATTTGGTCACCTACAAACAAGCACGATTTCTGACTGTCACAGACCTGTAGCTTCTTCTTTAAGAGGCTCTTCTGTCCTCCACTTATTACCTATAGTAATGGCACCTATTTGAACTTGTTATCAGTATAAAAGACACCTGTCCACAACCTCAAACAGTCACACTCCAAACTCCACTATGGTGAAGACCAAAGAGCAGTCGAAGGACACCAGAAACAAAATTGTAGCCCTGCACCAGCCTGGGAAGACTAAATCTGCAATAGGCAAGCAGCTTGGTGTGAAGAAATCAACCGTGGGAGCAATAATTAGAAAATGGAAGACATACAAGACCACTGATAATCTCCCTTGATCTGGGGCTCCACGCAAGGTCTCACCCCGTGGGGTCAAAATGATCACAAAAACGGTTATCAAAAATCGAAGAACCACACACAGGGACCTAGTGAATGACCTGCAGAGAGCTGAGACCAACGTAACAAAGGCTACCACGAGTAACACACTATGCCGTCAGCGATTCTGCAGTGCCAGACATGTCCCCCTGCTTAAGCCAGTACGTGTCCGGGCCCATCTGAAGTTTGCTAGAGAACATTTGGATGATCCAGAAGAGTGCTGAGTTGCCTCCAAAGAACACCATATCTACTGTGACGTATGGGGGTGGCAACATCATGCTTTGTGGCTGTTTCTGTGCCAAGGCACCAGGACGACTGATCCGTGTACATGAAAGAAAGGATGGGGCCATGTATTGTGAGATTTTAAGTGAACATCTCCTTCCATCAGCAAGGGCATTGAAGATGAAACGTGGCTAAGTCTTTCAGCATGACAATGATCCCAAGCACACCACCAGTGCAACGAAGGAGTGTCTTTGTAAGAAGCATTTTATGGTCCTGGAGTGGCCTAGCCAGTCTCTAGATCTCAACCCCATAGAAAATCTTTGGAGGGAGTTGAAAGTCCGTGTTGCCCAGTGACAACCCCAAAACATCACTGCTCTAGAGCATATCTGCATGGGCCAACATACCAGCAAAAATGTGTTCCAACCTTGTGAAGACTTACAGAAAACATTTGACCTCTGTCATTGCCAAAAAAGGATATATAACAAAGTATTGAGATGAACGCTTGCTGTTAACCAAATACTTATTTTCCACCATAATTTGCAAATAAATTCTTTCCAAATCAGACAATGTGATTTTCTGGATTTGTTTCCTCATTTGGTCTCTCATAGTTGAGATCTACCTATGATGTCAATTACAAGCCTCTCTTATCTTTTTAAGTGGGAGAACTTGCACAATTGGAGACTGACTAAATATTTTTTCCCCACTGTATGTATGGGGCTGCACCAGTATTCTGGTGTCCTTTCAGCCCAAAAACTGGCACAGCCCTGTTCTCTCGATTCTACACATTTGTGACTGTAGTATGGCAAAACTTGGTGCATTACTGCTGGACCAGTTAAAAGTTGACGTTTTGGAGCTAGAAAGCTGTAAATCTAGAACAGATTCATAAATGTAGGCGGATTCTACACTACTAATGCTCGCAATAAAATTGACATCTGGGCAACAAAATTCATACATGTTGCTCTAAATGTATGTTAATTTGTTTTCTTCTCTCCTTTTTCCAATATTTTTATAGTCTTAGGGCGACATGTATGTATGGGGCTGCGCCAGTATTCTGATGTTCTTTCAGCTCAAAAACTGTTGCAGCCCTGTTCTCTCAATGTATGAGCAGACGCAGTCCAAAATTAGGCGCATTATAATGCACCCGCAGCACTTTGTAATGCGCCCAAGATATGGGGGCCTTCTGAAGGCGTGTCGCATCACAACCATATGTTTCTACACATTTATGACTGTAGGACAGCAAAACTGGGTGCATTACTGCTGGAACTACCGAATTTTGAGTGACCTTATATGCATTATTTAATGAAACTATGGTATAGTTGCCCTTTGCAAAATCCATTTCCATTCAACCTCCTCCAAAAGGCCTATATTGAGTTTCCACTTCCACCTACTGTTATGAACTAACCCCTTAACTTTATATATAAAAAAACAAGTATGTAACCTAGATATTATCCAGTTATAAGTATCAGATATACGTAAATAATCCATGAAACTTGACATGGATACCTGAAACATGCCACTCTTCCCAATTTTAACTGCATGTTGTAACTGTAGTCACCTAAACAAAGCATTCTCTTTACAAATGTGATCACATTTCTTTAATACTGCATTATTAAGAAAATTAAAACTGTCCTCAATCCATATTTAAATGATCAAAATGTTTCTGGCTGGCACCATGTACTTTTTAAGTGGTGCTACCACTGTGTATATATTGATTGCATGCAAATACACAAACAAGAAAAAGCACACACCATATCTAAAGGTGTTCTTCCAAAGTATAATGCAAATGGGTAATACTTTTATTTAAAAAAATAGAGACAAGGGGCGACATGTATGAACGGGATTTGCGCCCGATTTCTGGCGTATTCTGCGCCTCCCCGGCCCGAATCCCCTGTCGGACATAGGGATGCGATGTTAGGCGCAGCCTTCGCCACTTTCGGATGCGCCTAACATGAAGGGGCGTGTAATGGGCGTGGTGTGGGCGTTCTGGGGCGGGACGCGGCACATTCGAATGCTCTGAGGCATGTATGATCGCGGGTCGGAAAAGTGCGGCGCATTGCAGCGCTCGCCAGCTCCGACAGGCCGACCTAGTTGAAGTTGGTCTAAATGAGCAGGAGGAGGCGACGTGAAGCGAGAACGTAACATGAGAGGAAACATATAGAAGATCGTGAAAGAAATCTCGGCCCTCAGCTCCGTGAGGCATGGAGTATGATTCCAAAAAAATAGCTTTTATTACGTGTAAACATTTTCAGAAAAAGAGCTCAAACCTTCTTTAATAAAAAAAAAAAACACTTTCCAAAAATCTAGAACGGCACTACATCAGGATTAGGATATTGGAAATTGCCGGGAAATACAGTAATTCAAATTCTGTAAGCGCTTCTCATTGGTCGGCAGAAACCAGCCAATCAGAATAGGAGTGACAGTGACCCATTATAACCAATGGAGAAGTATTGACCAATCAAATTCAAAGGCGGGGCAGTTTAAAATACAGTAAAAATGCAGAAAAGAGCTGATTGGTTGAGGTAGCGGGGGCTTGGCAATCCTGGCCAATCAGAATAGGAGCGACAGGGACCCGTTATAACCTATGGAGAAGTATTGACCAATCAAATTCAAAGGCGGGACAGTTCAAAATACAGTAAAAATGCAGAAAAGAGCTGATTAGTTGAAGTAGCGGGGGCTTGGCTATCTCGGGCAATCAGAGCGAGAGCTACTTTCTCCTATTGTAGTCTATGGCCAGATCGGGGCAATGAAATCTCGGCTCTCAGCGCCGCGCGGCATGGAGTATGATAAAAAAAAATAGTTTTTATCAAGTGTAAAATATCTGTAAAAGAGCTGAAACCTTCTATAAACATAAATCAATTAAATCCCTAACAACGTGTTTGTCGCCGAGACCGGCTCTACGTCAGGAATTGTGATATAGAGAATTGACGGGAAATACAGTAATTCAAATTCTGTAAGCGCTTCTCATTGGTCGGCAGAAACCAACCAATCAGAATAGGAGCAACAGTGACCCATTATAAGCTGTGGAGAAGTATGGACCAATTAAATTCAAAGGCGGGACAGTTCAAAATACAGTAAAAAGGCAGAAAAGAGCTGATTGGTTGAGCCCAGGCGGCAGATATGAATCCACCAATCATATGTAGTGCAATTGCGCTGGGATCGGGGCTGTACTACACAGCCCTGATCCGAGAGCATCTCCTGTGAGCACTGGGTAGCGGAGGAAACCTCCGCAACCCTGTGATTTAACCCTTTGATTGCGGCGGTGCGTTACCGCAGCGCAATCAAAGGATTCCCCTGCTCTGTCGGGTGATCGGAACACCTGGTGACCCGACAGAGCTCGGGGAATGGCTGCACAGTCACCCCTGGGGACCTAGAGTGGCCCCAGAGCTGTCTCTGTACTAAACCAGTGACCAGGACGCACTGGGTGCTGTCTTAATCACTGCCTGTGTCAAACTGACACAGATTAGAATGTATTAGCATATATGAATATTCTAATAAATTAATAAGTTTAAAAAAAAAAAAATTTAAAAAAATGTTAAACAGTTCTCCCTTCATGGGAGTAAAAAAAAAAAAAAACATAAAAGTGTAAAAAAAGAATTCAAAAATAAATAATAAAATAAAAATAAATATTTAATAAAAAATAATTGTGCATAAATTAAATTAATAAAACCTACACATATTTGGTATCCACATGACCGTAATAACCTGTAGAATTAATCTAACAAGTTATTAAGTGTTAAGTGTGAATGGTGTAAAAAAAAAAAATAAATAAAAATACTGCAATTATTTATAAGTGAACTTAAACTATTCCCCCATAAAGTACAACTTGTCTCGAATAAAATGAGGCCTCATCCAACTGCGTCATTTGAAAAAATAAAAAAGTTACTGTTGAAACGCAAGGAGGCAAAAACTAAAAAAATGTTCTGGTCATTAACTACTTTTCAGGCGTTCAGCTTAAGGGGTTAAAATATATATCAACTACATAAAGACATACCAGAGCACATCTATTATGGCAGCTCTGCCAGAACTGAGATACAATTTACAGTAAAATATTGGTGTACATGCTTAACATCACATGTGTTTTAGACAGTTTCTAGACTTTCTTGTGGCTCTTCCGACAAAGGAGACATGACCTTGGTGAAAAGGCTTGACTTTGTGGAAAGGGACGTGTTTTAACAGGCAAAACATTTTGATGGAATTAGTGGCATAAAGTAAGAAAACAAACAGAAGGAGAAACATTAGACTGAACAGTCTTAACATGATACATGCATAGCATTTTAAGACAGTCCAGTCTGTTTACAGTGTCTAAATATTAGACACTATTGGTAAATCTGCCCCATAGTGTCTTATCCAAACCTCCATGAAGTGCATCAATAGAAAAAAAGTCTCCAAAAAGAGTGTTCAAAAGAGTAAGAGCATGTCCCCACGGCACGGGTTTTCGGCCGGTTTTTCAGGCGGTTTGCGGTTTTGCAGACCGCCTGAAAAACCGGCTGAAAATGAACAGAATGGGGCTCTATGGAAAACCTGTGCAGCAGTCCCCACTGCACGGTTTTTCCTCCGGGCGGTTTTGCCGCCCGCAGTCCGCCCGCAAAACATTGTGTAAGCACATTCTTCCATCCGGTTTCCGGACAGAATATGTGCTTCTCAATGTGAAGGGGGAGGACTTTTCTCCGCTCATCGCGGTATTTGGCACTTGCCGTGGGAACGCACGCTAAGGATGATAACAGG
>JAODAL010048914.1:0-28593 GCA_025379985.1 Phyllomedusa bahiana | reverse complement strand
CCCTACCTGTTTTTCCCACCCCCCCAACCCCTAGTTGGGGCTTTTCCGGCTGCAAGGAAAGCGGTCCATGGGCTCCCATTTCTGAGATGTTTCCCCTGCGTTATCACCCAACTTGGAAATTTTTGCTAGGAATCTCGGGAGGGAAGTGGCCTTCCTTTTTCTAGTACCCTAAAAACCCCCCCTAATAATTTAAAACCCACTACACGGCTCCCCCCTGTGATCGAAACTCCCCCCAACTTTTGGGCCCACTAACTGTTTGCCCCAAAGAAGCAAACCCCTCTTCATTGTCAATCACTCTCAGTTTGCATTTTGCTCCCTGGGTAAAAAATACGAGCTACCAGAGAGAAACCTGCTCACATCTGTACGGGGGTATTCACCCTGGACCTCTTGCCCCAGTAGTGCATACATATGGGAGATTGTGCACTGTAAAAAATTTGCCAGTAGGGGCCCTTACCCCAAATTTTAAAAAAGGGGGAAATTTAGATTAAAGATTAAAAAAAAGAGAGTTTTTTTTGTTTTTAAAAAAAAAAAAAATTTTCAAAGTATGTTTGGATTTAAGTGGACATTACGTAGAGACAAGAACAACGAGGCTCATTTATTTTGTGTTCTAGTCTTTTTTCAGAGACTTCTGACAAAGGGGCTCGGTTAATAGGGGTGGCTTAGAGGGCGCACCAAGTGGGAATATATAAATATATATTATATATATAATATAATTATATATTTTATAATATATATAAATATATCAGAACCCAAAAGTTTGGACACCTTCTCATTCCCAAAAGTTTTCGTATTTTCATGACTATAAAAATTGTAGATTTACACTGAAAAGGGATCAAAAAAATGAATTAACACAGTGGGAATATATTCTTTAACAAAAAAGTGTGAAGCAACTGAAAATCGTCTTTATTCTAGGTTCTTCAAAGTAGCCCCCTTTTTGTTTTGATTACTGCTTTGCACACTTTGTCATTCTCTTGATGAGCTTAAAGAGGTAGTCCCCCGAAAGGGTCTTCCAACAGTCTTGAAGGAGTTCCCAGAGATGCTTAGACTTTTTGGGTTTTCCCTTTTGCCTTCCCCTTGGGGGCCGCCGCCCCAAACCATCCGTTTGGGTTTAGGTTGGTGACTGTGGGGGGCCGGCATCTGGGGGACCTCATCACCTCCTTCTTGGTCAATACCCTTACAACACTGGAGGTGTGTTTGGGGTCTTTTCCCTTTTAAAAAAAATTAAACGATGGCCCAACTAAACGAAAACCCGGTGGAATTGCTCTGCTGCAAGATGTTGTGGTGCCATGGGTTCATATTCTTCAATTTTGAAAAACCCCCAAACAGTTCCCCCAGCAAAGACCCCCCCTCCTCCTCCATGCCTCACGGTGGGAACCGGGATGTAGAGTCCATTCGTTCACCTTTTCTGCTCGCCAAAGACACAGTGGTTGGAAACCAAAGATCTCAAATTTGGACTCTCAGATAAAGCACGTTTCTACGGGCTAATGTTTTTCCCCTTGGGGTTCTTTAGCCAAAAAAAAAAAGGTCTCTTCTGTTTTCCTGCCTTAGCGGGGTTTTCCTCCCTGAAGGCCTGTGCACACAGTTCCTCAAAACAGATGTAGTAGAGATGTCCCTGCTGCTTCTAAAACTCTGTGTGGATTAAACGGGTCTATAATCTGAGCTGTGTTAAACCCCTGAAATTTTGGGCGGGGACTCGGGTGACTTATCCCCCGCAGAGGGTGCTCTTTGGTCTTCCTTTCCTGGGGGGTCCAAAGTGACCGTTTTTTTTACGTTGATAGTTTTTGCTCCAAATTGGGGACACTACAAAGTTTCCCCAATTTTTTTGGGAACTAACACCTTCTTTCTTTAAAGAAAAAATGGCCACACAAAACTGTTGGAATGAGAAGATGTCCGTTGTTGGGTTCGTCCGTGTTATTATCCCGCCTGGAGACAATGTTACAAACATGCGAACTTGCAAGTAGAAAAAAGGTTGATACAGCAACCAAGGACCAAAAGACCCAGCCTTAAAATCTCAAGGCGTTTTAGAAATATACAATTAAAAAATTGTGAACCCCAAAAATATATAGCATCCCCCATACAAAACAGTCAAGTTTTTACATATACTTTAAAACGGTGTATCTTAGTGTTTTGGCATAGTAAGGCTGGCCCATCTCAGACCTTTATGAACTTGTGGATATGCCCTAAAATGTGTGTAATGCAGGGGCCCACTTTGGCAGGGGAGTGTGGGGACTCCATTTCCTGTGTGACATCACGATTACCAATAAATTGGGTCTACGATTCAAAAGTGACATAATGAAGGGAAATAGCTTTTTTGATCTTAATAAAGGTAGCAACTTACTGTGAGAACCAAAAGCAATATAAAAAAACCTCAAAAAAGAGTCTTTTAGTGGGCACCACCCCCCACAAAGTCTAACATGGGGGATCCAAAGGGGGACAATTTTTGAGAGGGGGGAAAAAATGTTCATCTATAATAATTTTCATGCTAAAGGGGAAAAGAACTTAAAAAAGATTTTTGGGGGGGGGGTTACCAAAAGTTACTTTATGAAAACCCTTTTCGCCCGCATCCCAGAGGTAGAGCGTCCCTTCCTGATCCCAGAAATTTAAAAAAAACAAGAAAAAGAAAAAAGGATAAAACTGAAAATTCTTTTAGGATTTTGCCTTACATGACACTCACAGCAAGTGGGGAAGGTTCCAAAGAGATATTGGGGTTTTTTGATATCTCGTAGAAATCTAAAAACCGTCTTTCAGATAAAAAATTGATACATGATAGAGGGTGATCCCCGAGGGACACCTAGGAAGAGCCCTCACGCCCCAGAACATGGCTGGATCGTAGACCAAAGGGAAAATTACTGCTGTGTGACGTACCATGTTACAATTTTATTCCCAAAACCCTTTCCCAAATAAAATCACAGGGGAGAAATAATCTTTCTATTATTTTTTTAGCGTTGTTTTCTTTATAAATTAATTTATTGCAGGTTATTTTTTAATCATAGACATTTGTGCCTTCACTCTGTGATTTTTTATTATATTATAGGTCTGTGGCTATTATACAAATTTGTCTGTGGTTCTTTTGTACAGAGGTGGCCACAGGTAGTGGAAGTGCTGGTAGCAATTTGAAATCTAAAATGTTTGTATGGTAAATTTTTTGAGGAATGAGTCGTGGTCGGGAGTAAGGTCATCAATGTGTCTGAAGAAGATGGAAAGAAAAGGGAAAGAGAACAATTGCCAGTCATAGAGAAGATATCTCAAGTGAGTCCCTTGATGTAACTGGACTGTAAATACTTTAAATGTCTGCAGAGGCCCTGTTGTAGAACTGGATATCTACCACTATATAATCACTGTAGGAGGGTAATATACAATCTGCACAGCCTGTGTACACTGTTTATACCCCTACATGGTCACAGTATGGGGGAAACATATAGTCTGCAGAGCCTGATGTACACTTTACATACCACTATATGTCACTGTTGGCGGTAAAATATTGTCTGTATATCCCTTTGTACACTGTTATCTACCACTACATAGTCACTGTTTAGAGGTAATATACAGTCATCAAACCAGTGTAATTCGGAGTCTACCACTATATGGTTACTGTATCGAAGTAATATGCACTCTGCAGTTTCTGTGTACACTGTATATCATTAACCCACTAAATGGTCACTGTTATGGGAGTCATATACATCTGCAGAGCCTGAGTACACAGATATCTATCACTGTATGGAAGTAATAAACAGTCTGCCAGAGCCCTTTGTACACTGGTAACTAACACTACAAATTCACTGTATTTTTCAAATATTGTTGAGGTAAGAAGCCATAATGGTTTTCATTCAGATTCCATTCTTCCCTGCTCCTTTCTGATGTTGAATAGGCCATTCAACGTCCAGGAAAGTTTGGGTGATGCCAAAATCCACCTCAATTATCTTTTTCCAGAGATGTTACTCAGTTATGGTGAAGTGAGCTGACCTTTTATGGTGAGGGGGTGTGGCTTGATAAAAAGAGGGTGGTTCTATCAAATTTTTGGGGCAACGCGTTCTCCACAGCTTCAAATCTCACTGAGGTCCACTTTTGAAAGATGGGCAAGTATGACTAAACCCCAGACAAACATTAAAACAAGTGGAACTTTTGAAATTGCCACATGTGTGCTGCTAATCAGATATGCACAAAATAAAGGCTTCTTGTACGTAGTTTGATCAAGTTGTCTGAAGTCCTCCTAACATTTAAATTTAGTGTTACAGGTGGCTCCCTACACTAATGTCTCCTCTGTGGGACAAAAAGCCCGCCATACATTCAGGCTTGTGCCCCATTCACACTGCTTATAAGACCTTCATGTACCAGGTGGGAGTGATTGCAAGGCTAAGAAAAGCCCTCTATCCATTGCTGTTTAGGGTGAAGGAACTGTCCCAAGGTCATCCCCCTTCATCACTGCTGCCATTTGGCCCAATGACCAGCTCTACAATTTCCTAGATATCCATCAGCTCTCGCTGTGCTCCTGATTTCGGTTGACACCTTACAAGATCTGACCTTCTGCCAATGGTGACAGACACCTCTATATAGCACAATAGGGATTGTTGTACTTTCAACCATTATGTTTTATTTTTTTTAGGACCTCATTGTTAGACAAAGGGTAGGTAATGGGAGTAGTGGTGTCCGATTCTTAGGAATAATATGTGACCATTTGGGAAGATATTGATGGCCATTGCTGGGATACAGTACTGGTAAACCTGGTGAGGTGAGCAACCATGCAAGCGCGAAGGTGAGTATCACCTATTATCCTTCTATGCACCCTCCAGACATAATAGAGGATCCACTTCTGCCATTTTATGGAACCAAGAAGAATATAATGGGCATAATCCGAGTAACATAACAACTAAAAGAAAGGGCACCCCGGGAGCTGCTTCCTCTCTGCCTTTCTAAAAGATCCTCCAGGTGTTGGTTATCCCAGTACAGACATGTTCAATGGTTTTTGGAGTAATACCAAAAGGTTTTTCTTGTACTTTCATACTGTGATTTAATGGTAATAACGCTGTGTAATGGGTTTGCTCTTGGCGAGATTAGAAAAATGCATTGTCATGTCTTGACAGTCTAAAAAAGTTACTCCAAGGTTTAATGTGTTGTTCACAGCCTAAGCAAGGATGGTACCTGAGGCAACAAGGGTTGGGCCCAGAGATCCATCTAAATACCCTGTAATTGGGGCTCTTAGTTTTAGGGAGTTCCTTCTGGAGTTCTCACGTGAGTTTTCTTTCCAGTTTCGTCAGTAACCATTGCTCCAGAATTTGGACTGTTCCATGTTTCAGAGAACATCGTCCGATATCTCCTATGCCCTGAGTCTAGGGAGAAGACCAGTAGGTAACGATTGAAAAATATTAAGGGGAGACCTGACATTGATGGATTGGCTTACTCTATTAAAGTGGAAAAAGCATGATTAGGAAGTCAGTCAAGACACCTCATTAATAGTCAGTTGATATCTACGGGCTTCTGGCCTAGCTCAGCCCACTGCACATGCCAGAAGGTGCCCAGATCACTAGGAGACACATTCAGAGAGTTATGTCAAATCTAGTTACCTATAAACTGCCGCCCATGCCCTTGCTACAGGCTACAGTGAGGCTAACATCATACTGAGTGGTTTCCCAGTGGAAACTAATGAGAAACACCACCACCACTATCACAGTAGACCCCCACTCACGTTGGTGATGTTCCCAGAGGAGCAGAAGAGGTTTTGAATAAGCCAGACATGATCAACTACAACTCCCATCCTCTCCTCTGCTCCTCTTGGTCACCACACTGGTCATATAAAATAATTATCCATTAAAATTATTAAGAATTATATAATTATTATAATATAACTATAAGATATGCAGGAAAAAAGAAGCTGAATACCTACTCTTTCTCCCGGAAGAATTAATCACCAAATTCCTTTCCCCTCCCCTGGGTCTCTGACAAATCTTGGGCTCCAAAACATCTCTTGCAGATCAGCCCAATTAGTCCTTGTGGGACACAGTCATAAGGTTGGTTCATAGTCACGGACTGGACATGACAACAAATGGATAATTGTTATTTTTTTTTCACACACCAAGTACTCAGAAACTTACTTCTTTTGCTGCAGAAGTGGCCAACTTTTTCCATGTGGAAATAACTATTTACAGGGCTCTTCTTTTCTATGCTTGTCTTTCACCCGATACTGGTTCCAACAACCACAAAAAAAATTAATTTTAAGGCCAGTATCGTACATAGTTTTTAATGTTAGAATCACTTATCTAAAGCCATAAGAAGGTATTCAAGGGAAAACAAAAAGTACAAATTACACCCTACATTTTTTTTCCTCACCCAATAGCTTTGTCTTATGCAAAACAATATGAGAAGAAATATGAATTATAATATTTTGCTCAAAACCAAGACTGCCATATAAATGACAATCCATCACTGCCCTCAGCCCTGCTCTTTGTTGGAGAGCATTTAGCTGTCATTGATGTGCAAGATGGACACCACCTAATAGTACTGACTGGCAGGCCTTTTATGATATCAATTCAAGTAATAATTTTACTAAAAAGTAGAGGAGACAGCCATACAGATACATGTACCCATGAAGATCGAAAAAGTGGAAAAGTGCAGGAGAACAGCCCGGATGCCAAATATCCATTCTAATGGTGCATGATCATAGATCTGGTTTTGCCAACACAGTCTTACTCAACTTAAAGGGGTGGTCTCGCTACAATGATTGGGTTTAATCAAAAAGATCTTTAAAAAACAAGCAGCTTGCAATATATGTTTCATTACAAATGTCCTACGATTTTAGAGTTATCCCTGGTAGTAAGAGTGCAATCAGCTCCACAAGATCACTATATCACTGACCTGTTTATTGTTTATCCATCTGTCTGTCAGTGCTGGGACTCATCAGCTCTCAATACAGGTCAGAAGCCAGAGCCCCTCCCGACGTATGCTTCTGTAGGGAAGGGAGGGGGAGGGCTCTGGCTTTCTTGTGGTCTGTGTAAGCTTGCTGGCAGGATTAACCCTGTGTGGTGTGGCTGCACCCCCTGCTCTCTACACAGATTGAGGAGAGCAGAGGTGTAGTGCTAATCTGTGGTCAGTATGATGTTACAGCAGTGAAGCGTTTAATATAATCACCATGTGTCTGTGGAGCTTTGACTATACTAATAAATAGATCAGGGTGTCAAGTGAACTGTTTCATATCCCTCCCTGCTCTCTGCTGTATTATGTGACACATGGTGATTATGAGAAACACACTTCACAGCTGCCCAGAGTCTGTTCTTACAGGGTTTTTGTTTTGTTTGTTGCTTTGAGATGTCTGTGGGAGAATGTATGCTAAGGCAGGGGGTATAGGAACCTTTACATCCCCCCTGCTCTGCTATGTAGCATACACAGCTTCACAGACCTCTGCTCCATATCCACACATAGATCCAAGCCCTCTCACTCCAGTCTCCTGACTCTTTGGAGAGAGCAGCAAGAGCTCGCCACAGCAGCCACTCAGTGCATCTGATCCAGGCAGTGAAGGCACCGGCATCAGACCTAGACAGGCACACACAGGGTTAACTCTGGCAGCAAACCCCCTCGCCCTCCCCCTGCTGAAAAGAAGTTACTGCATTCTGAGGAGGAGAGCGGTCTGTGAGGCTGACGGGAGTGGGGGGAAGGGGGAGGAGAAGAGGCAGACAAGAAGCTACGCCCTGAATAAAAAATCCAATGCTGCCAGAACACACTGAGGTAGCTGAAAGCCATGAGACAACTCCTTTAAACTGAATTTTGCTACATGTCTGTCAATCTGTATAGACATGTTTAATAAAGAAATGTTATAGAATTATTAATTTAACGATCAAGTTATATTAATTTAAAAATAATTATAAAGTTATATTTATTTTTGCATGTGACCACAACAAGGAGCTCAATGTTACAATCTGATGTATTCAGAATCTAAAGCAGATGATGTTGGAATCACACAAGATAAAAATGAAGGAGCATACTGATATCCCAGACAAACCCATAGTCCCTTCCCACCAAAAATCTGTCTTCTGATTCACCAAATTACACATTCAGAAGGGATAAAGAACATCAAAGAACTGACACAGGAAAAGGAAGCCATTTTTTATGTCAGCAATGTGGCAAATGTTTTAAACGGAAATCACATCTCCAGCAACAAGTAAAGAACTCACACAGAGAGAAGCCATTTTTCAGTTCAGAATGTGGCAATGTTTTACTCGGAATCACCGTCTACGCAGCAACATGAAAGAACTCACACAGGATAGAAGCCATTTTTCATGTTCCGAAAGTGGCAAATGATTTACTAAGAAATCAAATCTTGTTCAACATGAAAGAACTCAACAGGAGAGAATCTATTCCATGTATCACAATGGTTGGCAAATGTTTTACGTGAAAATCCAAGTCTTGTTCAACATGAAATGAACTCACACAGGAGAGAATCCATTTGTCATGTTCAGAATGTGCAAATGTTTTACTATGAAATCCAGTCTTGTTCAACATGAAACAACTCACACAGGAGAGAAGCCATTTTCAATGTTTCACAATGTGGCAAATGTTTTACTGTGTACAATCAAGTCTTGAGGAACATGAAAGAACTACACAGGAGAGAAGCCATTTTCAAGTTCAGAATGTGGTGAATGGTTTTTAATCATAAATCACATCAGCCAGCAACATTAAAGAACTCACACAGGAGAGAAGCCATTTCCATGAACATAATGTGGCAAAAGTTTTACTATGAAAAAAATCTTGTTCAACAACAAGAACTCACACAGGCGAGTAAGCCATTTATCATGTTCAGAATGTGGCAAATGTTTTACTGTGAAATCAAGCTCTTGAGAAACATCGAAAGAAACTCCTACACAGGAAGGAGAATCCATTTTACATGTCAGAATGGGTGAATGTTATACAGTGAAATCAACTCTTGTTACACATAAAAAGAACTCACACAGGGGATAAGCCATTTTCATGTTCAGAATGTGACAAATGTTTTACTGTTAAATCTAAGTCTTGAGAAACATTAACGAACACACACAGGAGATAGGTCATTTTCATGTACAGAATTGGCAAAGGTTTTAATTGAAATCAACTCTTGTTAGACATCAAAGAACTCACACAGGGGAGAAACCATTTTCATGTTCAGAATGTGAACAATGGTTTTACTTTGAAATCAAGTCTTGAGAAACATGAAAGGACTCACACAGGAGTATGTCATTTTCATTTCACAATGTGCAAAAGGTTTTAATGTGAAATCAACTCTTGTTAGACATCAAATAAACTCACACAGGGGAGAAGCCATTTTCATGATCAGAAGTGGCAAATGTTTACATTGAAATCAGTCCTATCTCCAACATGAAAGAACTCACACAGGGGAGAAGCCGTTTTCATGTTCGAATGTGGCAAATTTTTTTAATGAAATCAAGTCTTGAAAACATGAAAGAACTGCATACAGTATAGCAGCCATTTTCAAGTTCAGAATGTTGGGCCAAAGGTTTTAATGTGAAATCAACTCTTGTTAGACATCAAATAACTCAACACAGGGAGAAGCCATTTTCATGTTCAGAATGTGGCAAATGGGTTACTGTGAAATCAAGTCTTCTCCAACATGAAAGGAACTCCCACAGGGGAGAAGCCGTTTTCAAGTTCAGAATGTGGCAAAATGTTATACTATTAAATCAAGTCTTGAGAAACTGAAAGAACTTCATACAGAGAGAATGCCATTTTCATGTTCAGAAGTGCAAATGTATTAATCAAAATCACTTCTCGATAAACATGAAAGAACTCACACTGGAGAGAAGCCATTTTCCCTGCTCAGAATGTGAGAAAATTGGTTACATTTGAAATCAAGTCTTCTCCAACATAAATAATTCACACAGGTGGAGAAAGCGTTTTCATGTTCAAAATGTGCAAAATGTTTTACTATGAAATCAATCTTGAGAAACATGAAAGAACGCATACAGGAAGAAAGCCATTTTCCTGATTCAGAATGTGAAAATGTTTTAAAACATAAATCAAAACTTAGTATATGCCATCAAATAACCTCCATTGAGAGAGAAGTCATTTTGTGTTATAGAATGTGGAAAATGGTTTTTACTTTTAATCCACATATTCACAACATCAATTAATTTCAGACAAAATAATAACTTTGGACTCCATAAATGCATGAGATGGTGATATGCCTTTAGGGCATACTGCATCATGCACTTGTATGTGCCGCAATACGCCGGATGTTTATTTTGAAGTATGCGCTTGGCAAACCAAACCCTCTTAAAACCTGAATGCCGGCTCCCATTGACTTTCACTTTCTTTTCTCCGGTGTGTATTTATGCAACAGGGAAAAAGATCGTGTATTAAAAGCTTTCAATGAAAGCTATGAATTACAGTAATCGCGGGGCGTACCTTGGGCATATTACAATGCAATCATGTGCCGAAACACACACTTATGCCGTATGAACATACCCTTGATGTGTATTGGCAGGTAATACTTCCCCCATTTCAATATATCTGAGCCATCAGCTGATGATGTTTTCATGAGCATATCCTTTAGGCATGGGTTCCACATGTTTGCATTACTTGCATTGTGACATTATTGAATGCAGATTGTCTTGATAATTAACTTTGACTTGAAATTTGGGTTCATTTACCTGTAAGCATTATTTGTAGTATTTTCTTTGATGCAGTTGAAAAAAGCAACAACTCCAATTCCAGCTATGGTTGGATAAAGCAAATCATGGCCAGTGATATGCAGAGTATTCAATCTCTAAGTAATTTCATTTGGCACCCAGCTCTCCCTGCTCCTTAATAACCTGATAAGAAGGTGCAGAAAAAACAGCTGGTATCAAACACTGGAAAACTCCTGAAGAAGGATTTCAACCCCTTGCTTTAGCAAGGACAAGTGGTGCCGGGATTCTTTTCTTGTCTCTATAGTATATTAATTGCTGAGTTCCCAAATGGAATACTCAGCCTTTCCCATCAGACAAGCAGCAACAACTAAGCAATAAGGTTATTTTATCTTAGTGTTAATATGGTGATCTCAGAGATTCCTCTCAGTTAGGCCTTAACCTATGATGACAACCCATAGATTATAACCTATTTCTGACCTTATGGGGAAGGACAAATGTTAAAATAAAAAAAACAAACACAAAAATAAAATATATTAATAAAAAAAAAAAACTTATAACAGCCAGACCACAGCTATTAGATCTCCCACAACAACTCAGAGACTTTTAAATCCCCTTATAAAAACATCCACGATGGCGCTACCTTTTGCTGTGGAAAAAAACAAATGTGAGAAACCAGACATTTTTCTAACCAATTTAATACAAAAAATACATATCTATATAAATATAAAACATGCAAACAAATGCCTCACATAGAACAGAAAAAAGTGAGAAAATAGATAGAACAACAAATCAAGAAAGTTGGTTATAGCGTTCAGAACAGCGTGTAGTACATAAAATATAGTGACCAGGAAGGGGATAACGGCCCTGTCAGAACAGGTAAGTTGGATAAGGTCTCCATACAATATCAGGATAGTGGCATCCGAAGATTCGAGTTCTGTTCGAGCCAGACACCAAACCATCTATAAGAGAAGGTTGGTAGTAAAGGTGGAGCACTGTTTCTCATTGAAGAGGACATGTCTTGATGGATAGAGATTTATTATAAAGGGGTTTCTGCCATTATGCAATCTTTGTAGGTCAACTATAAACCTCGCTACCCAGCCGACCTCAAAGAACATTGAGATGGTTGACGGCTTAAAGTAGCTATTCCCCGTCTACAGAATTCCAAAAACCTCACACTTGTTCAGTTTCAATTCGGAACTAGAAAAAGAACCATGTGAACTGTACAAGCTTAGGCCGTCTCCCCTATTCTCTGAGGCCGGCCTCGCAGTGAGGTATAATTTGTGCCTCACGAAGTGATACATGCAAAGTGACAAAAACCCCTTTATAAGAAATCGGTATAAATAACAAAAGATTCATATAAGCCCCTCTTCAGAAGGAAGAAAAACTATCCCATACTAGCCAAACCAAAGTCAACTCCACAAGTGCTCAGAGATTTAGCATAGATGATTCGCCCCCATCTTTTCCTGTGGTAAAATGGTAGTTGATATAAATAGAGATTCACGTAATGATTACAACTGTATATAGATTAGTCGATTGGTAGAGCCTACGGAAATATTTAAAATCAAAACAAGATAGCCTTTATAGCTGAGGGAGTGACTATGGGGCTCTTACCCCTAGCACTGGTAATGCCCTGTTTGTAGAACATCCAATTATACCAACATAGAAAAACAAGACCACCAGATCCATTCACTTGTTTTGTTGGGGCAGGAATATGCTCTGTAGGCTGTAAACTCTCTGCACTGATATCATCCATTATTGTGGGATCGGGAAATCTCCATAAAATCAAAAAAGCTTTATTTAATCCATTAGAAAGTCCATCAAAAACAGTGAAACATGACGTTTACGAGTTTTAGACCTTGCTCACAGCATCAGCAAAGACCGGGTCAGGAAAAATGTAGCTGGTCATTCTCCCTCATCCATGGAGGGCTTGGTACATTTTTTTAGATGTAAAGATATAGAGAAGCCATTAGGACCTGTTGGTGGTGGTGGCCATAAGAAATAACTATTTAGCTGGGAGATTTTTGGGATATTTCCGTTAGGTACTCGGGCTTCGTTGGGTCTAATCCTCTGACAAGATGTATTGTGCCAGTATCCCTGAATCCCTTCTTCCTGCATTTATTTGCTTTGTTTTCTATACTTTGCTTTTATCTGCTTAGTTGTTTCCTTCTATTTCATTCTTCTTCTTTTTGGGTCTATTCCCAGTCATTGTCATCAGCTCATTACAGTTATATCTCCATCATTACACTTTTACTATCATGTTTTACGTTCTTTTTTTGTGTATCCTGAGTAGTTCCATCCTCAGATCAGGATTGGTTAGTGGTTTGTACGGGACCTGTAGATCGGCCTTAGGGTTATTGAGGGTCATCGTCACTATTTAGCGGGATATTCCTCCTCCCTCAATTATTGGTCTGTTAAGGTCACGGGTTCAATGAATAAACATTAATGTTCTCCCTGAGAATATAGGTGTTTCTCCTGATTCATATATATGCATTATAGATTTCTGTAGTCTATATCCTACTGGAGAGGGATGTCCCCTTTTCCTGCTGTTGGTCCATTCGGGTCACGGCACTAATGATGATTCATTAATGCCATCTCCGGCCTCTCACATGGTGAAGGCTTTTCTCTTCTTGATCATGATAAGTTATAGTTTCTAGTTGACTTATGAATATTCATTAAAGGGGAGTTCCCATCTCTCAATTCGATAGGATATGCCACCAAGGTGTGATAGCTGCGGGTTCCAACTCTAGGACCTGCATCTTGGGAATGGGGCCCCGAAAGTCTTGGCCAGTTCACTCTCCATTCTGAACTATGGGCGTTTTGATTAAAAGTAAGAGGTGTGTATGGCTGTACTGGGAACTCCCATAGAACACAACCAACTCTCTGCTCTGGATGCAGATTTTTGGGGCCCGTTCCCAGAGGTTGGCCCAGCACCTATATTTTCATGCCATATCCTATTGATACACCATCAAAGTGGGAGATGGGAGCACCCCTCTAAGGGGATCCAGCTTATTTGGTTTCTGAAGAACATTATAACTGGAGAGTGTCCCATCTGTTTCTTCTCATTCATCTCTTTGGCCGCTCATATATTGGTCAGTTTAGGTCCTGACGGGGAATATTGTTGGTTTTATTATAGTGAGGTCTAATACATATATCAGTGGCACACTAAAAACTAAGTAGAACATCAAGGTATATAGGAATATTGGAAATGCATTACTGCTAAGGAAAATATGAAAAACCTGGGACTCTTAGTTTAGTTTTTGATCAAAGATTGTGTGCTGCTCATAGACACATATTAATGTTTACTTGTAATTCAAGATGGTTTACATGCATTAGTTAAATAATTAATGCCTTTGGCGCCACCTTGTGGCCTTTGTTTGTAAGGTTTTCACAAAATGTTATTGTTTCCTGTTTAAGAGGAAGTTCTTTGCATTATGGGTAGATGACTCATTTCACCTCATGTCTGCACAGAAGAGGACATCAGCCATCCTCATTCTTGCTCTTGTTGAAGCATAGTTGGTAAGCTGTTCAGTTGTGGAAATGTCTAGCTATACCTAGCTTCATAAGCACTGCTAGTACAGTTTAGAACCTGTATGTAGTTACGACAGATTATAATGTGCTGTTATTTAGATCGACCTAGGCATATTGTCCACCATGTAATGTTTACTGTATTTCTACCTTGTGCACTGTTTTTTATGTTTGTTACAAACAGCATATGTGTATTCTAATGTACATTTTTGTTTGTCCATCAGTTTTACCCGATCCTACATCCTGTTAATAAAACTACAGACTTCAAACACGGTCGTAATTATTGACAAGTAGGAAGGCGTTTAGCTGCCTGTCGAGCTCCACATAGACCCCGGGGGTATGTGAAGTGGGGGCAGGACAGTAAAACAACTGCTAAAAACAAGGGGAGAAGATTCGGGACTATACGGGAGGTCAGCCACGTGCACGCATTCACCCGCAAGCAAGCAACACAGCGATCTCTAAACAGTCTCATGATGTTGCAAAGCCACACATCTTCTCTAAAGACAAGATCAAGAGCCAGCTCCTCCAAGGCGTCATCTGTCGGCAGTGCAGCCGCCGTCGCCCGCGCAAAGGCCGAAGCAGCAAAGGCTCGAGCTACTTTTGCTGAACAAGAGATGCAACTGAAGTTACAACAAGCATCCCTGGAAGCAGAGAGGGTACGACAACAAGCAGAGAGAGCGCAACAAGAGGCCTCATTAGAGCTGGAAAGGACACGCCTGCAAGTAACACTGGAGAAGCTCACTATTGAGAAAGAAACAGCAGCCGCCATAGCTGAAGCAGAAATCTTAGAAGCAGCTGCATCTCCTGGTAGTGACCACAGTGGACACAGCAATGTGCTTGGCCTAGAGCAAAGCCCTCAAGATCCACTACAGCGCACTTCAGAGTACGTCCATCAACACTCCATTAGCAGCTCTCAGCCTGCTCAAGAAACCAAAGATATCATCGCTGAGCCACCCCAAAGACATCCTATCCTGCAGCAGGGAACTGATTCCAGACCACAGTTCTACAAGCAAGAGGATGCAGAGCAGCATGATACAGATCAAGTGGACTTCACCGCTCAACAAAGAATCCATTCTTCATTCGAGCACAGAGGAAGTCTCTTCACCCCTAAAGGGTATGATACTGACAGGACTGATGCAAAGATTCCTAAAAGGTATGATCATACACCTCACTCACACCAGAACAATTCTCCAGCGACCCATTTCAGGGCCAATCAAGCCACAACGGACTTTGCTAAGTTCTTTGCTCGACGTGAGCTGGTCAACAAAGGACTTGTAAAGTTCAGCGATCGTCCAGAAAACTATAAAGCTTGGCGATCCTCTTTCCAAAATACAATCAGAGACTTGGAGATGTCATGTAGGGAAGAGTTAGATCTCCTAGTAAAGTGGCTCGGAAATGAATCTGCTGAGCATGCTAAGAGAATAAGAGACATTAACATAAATTACCCAGAAACAGGTCTTAAAATGATCTGGGAGACACTAGATGAGTGTTATGGTTCAGCAGAGGCTATAGAAAGCTCATTGTTCAAAAGAATTGATGACTTCCCTAGAATAGCCAGTAAGGGATACCAGAAACTTAGAGAACTAAGTGACTTTCTAATGGAACTAAAGGTTGACAAAGCAGATGGAGATCTACCAGGACTTGCATTTCTTGACACAGCCAGAGGTGTCAACCCTATAGTACAAAAGCTTCCTTACAACCTACAAGATAAGTGGGTCACACATGGGTCCAGGTATAAACAAGCTCACCATTTCCTCCATTTAGTGTGTTTGTGGACTTTTTTTACACAGCAAGCAAAGATTAGGAATGATCCAAGCTTTGATTTTACAATGTCATGTGTCACTCCTCCTGGTCTTAAGCATCATAGAACAACCAGTGACAGTTCACAAAACCAATATCTCTCCTACAGATTACTCTCACAGGTCTTCAAACTCCTTTCACCAGGACGCCACGATCAAGGATCCCAGTAAGCAGTGTCCCTTGCACAGGAAACCACATTCCCTACTGAAATGCAGAGCCTTCAGGGAAAAGTCGATGGAAGAACGCAAAACCTTCCTCAAAGAGAACAACATATGCTACAAATGTTGCTTGTCGACATCTCACTTTGCCAAGGACTGTAAGGTCAGTGTAAAATGTACAGAATGTGACAGAACAGATCACAACACAGCTTTCACCCTGGTCCGACCCATGGACTTTACCACATGCAGAAAGCACTGAGGAACAATGATGAAGGAGAGAGTAATGCTAGTAATGATACACCAGCAGTTACTTCACAATGTACAGAGGTCTGCAAAGGACTCACAGGTGGCAGGTCCTGCTCCAAAATATGCCTGGTCAGAGTCTACCCATCAGGGCACAAAGACAAAGCAATTAAGATCTATGCAATTCTAGATGACCAAAGTAACAAGTCTCTAGCCAGATCTGCTTTCTTCGAAATGTTTAACATCAAAGGACCCAGCTCTCCCTACTCACTAAAGACATGTGCAGGTACTGTTGAGACGGCGGGGAGGAGAGCTACTGGATACCAGGTAGAGTCTATTGATGGTCTCACCTGCTTGCCCTTACCTACCATAATCGAGTGCAACCAGATCCCAGACAATAGGGCTGAAATCCCTACACCAGATGTTGCAGAATATCACTCCCATTTGAGGCGTATAGCTCATCTTATACCAGAACTTGATGCTCAAGCACAGATAATCCTACTCCTTGGGAGAGATATCTTGAGAGTTCACAAAGCTATGGCAAATTAATGGTCCTCACAATGCTCCATATGCCCAGAAACTTGATCTAGGATGGGTCATTATAGGAGATGTTTGTCTAGGGAATG
Organism: Phyllomedusa bahiana; assembly: GCA_025379985.1. Taxonomy (NCBI): domain Eukaryota; kingdom Metazoa; phylum Chordata; class Amphibia; order Anura; family Hylidae; genus Phyllomedusa; species Phyllomedusa bahiana. Next base: position 11,631 of record JAODAL010048914.1, on the reverse strand, counting down.
TGCACAAACCGATCTTTGTTAACAACATGCTTACCAACACGCTAGAGAATGGACCCCCTTCTCTTTTCCAACCGTGTGAAAATATATTTCCCAAACCTAAAAAGAACTACCACACAGCTTTCAAATACCATGTCCCTTCATAGGCTCTTCATGTGACAATTATGCCTGTGACAGTGACCAAGACCATTTGGGATACACAGTTTTCCAGAGAACTAAAGAGGACAATCAGGTGGCAATGTCATTTGAAGATAAACTATTCCTAACAATAATGGAGCAAGGAATAACCAAAGACAATTCCAATCATTGGGTTGCTCCTCTTCCCTTCAGGACTGTGAGACCAGCCTTACCTAACAACAGAGAACAAGTTTACAAACGCTTCATTTCTCTAACACAGAATTTTCAGAGAAAACCAGATATGAAAGACCACTTTTTTACATTCATGGAGAAGATTTTTGAGAATGGTCATGCAGAGATAGCTCCTACTTTAAAAGACTCTGAGGAGTGCTGGTATTTGCCCATATTCGGAGTATACCACCCAAAGAAACCAGGTCAAACAAGAGTAGTGTTCGACTCCAGTGCCAAGCACGATGGTGTGTCATTAAACGATGTCCTTCTGTCAGGGCCAGACCTGAACAACCGACTCCTTGGAGTACTTCTGCGCTTTCGTAAAGACTCTGTTGCGTTTATGGCTGACATCCAACAGATGTTCCACTGCTTCCTGGTCAAAGAAGAACACAGAAACTTTTTAAGATTCTTCTGGTTCAGAGACAATGATCCTTCCAAAGATCCCATAGAGTATCGCATGCGGGTACATATCTTTGGTAACAGCCCTTCACCTGCAGTAGCCATTTATGGGCTCAAACATTCCGCTAAGGAGGGTGAGAAAGAATATGGATCAGATGTTAGACACTTTGTAGAAAAAGATTTTTACGTGGATGACGGTTTAAAATCACTACCCACAATTGAGGCTGCAATCAGTCTTCTCAAAAGAGCCCAAGAAATGCTTGCCAATTCAAACTTAAGACTTCATAAAATTGCATCCAACAGTAAAGAATTAATGGAAGCCTTTCCAACTCAAATGACTTAAAAGACTTAGATTTGAGTACCGACACTCTTCCTATGCAACGTAGTCTTGGACTTCTCTGGGATTTACAGTCTGACACCTTTACGTTCCAAGTAAGCAAGGAAGAAAAAACCGTTTACCCGAAGAGGAGTCTTGTCTACCATAAACAGCTTGTATGACCCTTTAGGATTTGCGGCTCCTGTCACTATTCAAGGTAAAGCAATACTCAGAGACTTAACCCGTGATACTTTGGACTGGGACGATCCAATCCCTATTGAAAGAAAAGAACAGTGGATACAATGGAAGAACTCTCTAACTGCTCTATCTAATCTTCATATCGCACGTTCATATGCACCTGTTCCATCCACTGAAATTCAAATACAAAAACTCTGTGTGTTTTCTGATGCTTCTGTCAAAGCTATTGCTGCTGTAGCCTATTTGAAGACAATAGATGTCAAAGGACAATTCTACATTGGATTCGTCATGGGCAAAACAAAACTTTCACCACTCCCTGAACACACAATACCCAGACTAGAACTTTGTGCTGCAGTATTAGCAGTTGAGCTTGCCGAACTGATCACAACAGAACTGAACATGGAAATAAAAAATGTTGAGTTTTACACAGATAGCAAGTAGTCCGGGCTATATATACAATGAAACCAAGCGTTTTTATGTCTACTCAACAACAGGGTGTACGAATCAGAAGTTTAACCTGTCCAAAACAATGGCATTTTGTACCTACAGACCATAATCCTGCAGACCAAGCAACTATGATCTACAGCTGCTGACCAACTAAAAAGATACAATCTGGTTTACAGGTCCTGCACTTCTGTACAACTCAGAGCACAACACACACAAATCTTGAGAAATTTGAACTAGTGGATGTAGGACACAGATACTGAAATCCGTCCCTCAGGTGTCAACGTTTGCATACAGAAGTTACAAGCAGACTCAAGTCTCACAGATTTAGTAGATTCTCTACCTGGAAATCACTTATTCAAGCCATCACCTACTTAACCCACATGGCACGTTTTTTCAAAAATGCCTTGACTACGCATACCAATGACTGTAAAGGATGGCACCACTGTAAAAATGTCTACACAGTAAGTGAACTTGATCGGTCCAAGAGTATGATCATTCGGACTGTGCAACAAGAAGTCTATGCCAAAGAAATCGAGAGCATCATTAACCAGAGACTTATCACCAAAACACTCCCAAGCGAAGACGGAAACATACCCCAAAGTAGAGGTCAAGGTGCATAGGCAGAATGAGACTAAACTGTTCCTCAGACCAGTTACTGAACTCATATTACTGTTTTCTTCTGAGGACTCTGTTAGTGGCATCAATTGACGCCAGGCGGGGAGTGTGCTGCTCATAGACACATATTAATGTTTACTTGTAATTCAAGATTGTTTACATGCATTTGTTAAATAATTAATGCCTTTGGCGCCACCTTGTGGCCTTTGTTTGTAAGGTTTCACAAATTTATTGTTTCCTGTTTAAGAGAGAAGTTCTTTGCATTATGGGTAGATGACTCATTTCACCTCATGTCTGCACAGAAGAGGACATCAGCCATCTCATCTCTGCTCTTGTTGAAAGCATAGTTTGGGAAGCTGTTCAGTTGTGGAAATGTCTAGCTATACCTAGCTTCATAAGCACTGCTAGTACAGTTTAGAACCTGTATGTAGTAACGACAGATTATAATGTGCTGTTATTTAGATTGACCTAGGCATGTTGTCCACCATGTAATGTTTACTGTACTTCTACCTTGTACACTGTTTTTATGTTTGTTACAACATATGTGTATTCTAATGTACATTTTTGTTTGTCCATCAGTTTTACCCGATCCTACATCCTGTCAATAAAACTACAGACTTCAAACACGGTCGTAATTATTGACAAGTAGGAAGGCGTTTAGCTGCCTGTCGAGCTCCACATAGACCCCGGGGGTACGTGAAGTGGGGGCAGGACAGATTGTATTAAGTTCACCTCCCAATAGCGTCAAGGGGATCCCAGAACAGGTGAGTCCCTAACCACTAACATGTTACCTCACTAGGAGTCCATTCAGACTCAACATCTCAGGAAGTGATAGGAACTTACAACTGAACCATCCTGCACTGGTTTAAAAGAGGCGGCAGAGTGCAGCAAGCCAATGAGATTGCCATTTCTCAAATAGACTACAAAACGTAATTAGGCTGTGCACATCTAAAATATATTTTGAAAAACTTAAAGCATAGGTGCACACTAAAAGGCAATATGCATACATCTAATACATATATCCCGTGGCACACTAAAAACTAAGTAGAACATCAAGGTATATAGGAATATTGGAAATGAATTACTGCTAAGGAAAATATGAAAAACCTGGGACTCTTAGTTTACAGTTTTTGATCAAAGATTGTATTAAGTGTGCACCTATGCTTACGTTTTTCAAAATATATTTTAGATGTGCACAGCCTAATTAAGTTTTGTAGTCTATTTGAGAAATGGCAATCTCATTGGCTTGCTGCACTCTGCCGCCTCTTTTAAACCAGTGCAGAATAATTCAGTTGTAAGTTCCTCACTCCCTGAGATGTTGAGTCTGAATGGACTCCTAGTGAGGTAATATGTTAGTGGTTAGGGACTCACCTGTGCTGGGATCCCCTTGACGCTATTGGGAGGTGAGCTTAATACAATCTTTGATCAAAAACTGTAAACTAAGAGTCCCAGGTTTTTCATATTTTCCTTAGCAGTAATGCATTTCCAATATTCCTATATACCTTGATGTTCTACTTAGTTTTTAGTGTGCCACTGATATATGTATTAGATGTATGCTATTGCCTTTTCAGTGTGCACCTATGCTTACGTTTTTCAAAATATATTTTAGATGTGCACAGCCTAATTAAGTTTTATTATAGTGAGGGTCCTATTTTTATAGCTGATGACACTGATTGGGAATCATTAGTTTCTGTTTGTTTTTTGCTTGAGCGTGTGATCACTACTGGATGTAAATCATAGTTGTAGAAAGTGTTTGTGACGCTATGATGAAGGATTTGCTCCGAAGCGCGTGAGCGGGCGTTTACAGACATGAGGTTGTGTTGTGATTTTTACATTTATCAATAAAGAAGATTTTACTGGATTTATAATGTCCTCGTGTTGATGGATTTTTCTCTTTCTGGGTTCTGCAATCCAAGCTTGTTGTTCTCTGGACAACATCCCTGCCAGAGTGGAGTCGAACTGGACCTGAGTGGACCTGATTCTTGCTGACTCCACAGGGATAAGACACTTATCTGTAGACAGGTTCAGGGTCCTCGCCCCTCATCAGTTCTCTGCAGTGACGGCTCCTTTCTGATAAGACTCTGGTTGTGTAACTTTAGAAAAGGAAAGATCCCTTAACCCCTTCATGCCTGCGGTGTAAGTTTACATGTGAAGGGTGTATGGAGCGGGGCGGTCACTGGTATCAATGAAAATTACATCAAGCCCTCATACAGCTATGTAGATGGGAAAACATCATAGGGAAACAGAAGGGGGTTGGAATCACTCTTTCCCCCTCGTAACATATATACCCTCCACAACACCACCACCCCCCCCGAGCGGCCCTTCCCCACAAATAGGCCTGATACCAGAGAACAATAACACAGCTCATGTAGAGGAGGTGACTCCAGTCCGTAGCTGTAATGGGACAGAGGCAGCGACACAACTGATGCACACATAAAATGATGGTGGCAGATTAAGGCTCTGTATCCACCGCACAGAGAAACGTCTGTAAAGCATCCCATAGACTCTATAGTAAGAACGTCCTGCTGTCTCCCATAGACTCTATAGTAAGAATGTCCTGCTGTCTCCCATAGACTCTATAGTAAGAACGTCCTGCTGTCTCCCATAGACTCTATAGTAAGAACGTCCCACTGTCTCCCATAGACTCTATAGTAAGAACGTCCCGCTGTCTCCCATAGACTCTATAGTAAGAACGTCCCGCTGTCTCTCATAGACTCTATAGTAAGAACGTCCTGTTGTCTCCCATAGACTCTATAGTAAAAAACGTCCTGCATTCTCCCCCTTTGACCCCCCATAGACTCTATAGTAAGAACGTCCCGCTGTCTCCCATAGATTCTATAGTAAGAACGTCCTGCCCTCTCCTATAGACTCTATAGTAAGAATGTCCAGCTGTCTCCATAGACACTATAGTAAGAACATCCCGATGTCTCCCATCGACTCTATAGTAAGAACGTCCTGTTGTCTCCCATAGACTCTATAGGAAGAACGTACCTCGGTCTCCCATAGACTCTATAGTAAGAATGTCCCGCTGTATCCCATAGACTCTAAAGCGAGAACGTCCCGCTGTCTCCCATAGACTCTAGAGAAAGGAAGTCCCGATGTCTCAAATACACTCTATAGTAAGAACGTCCCGCTGTTTCCCATAGACTCTAGAGTGAGAACGTCCCGCTGTCTCCCATAGACTCTATAGTAAGAACGTCCCGCTGTCTCCCATAGAGTCTACAGTAAGAACGTCCTGTTTTTTCCGTTTTTTTCTGCTCGTTTTATTTGCTAGTCGTCTTTTGAAACATTTTGCAAACAACGCCAGGGCAGGACAGAAAATTCACTACTGGAGTCTATGGAAAGCGTTTTTGACGCTAAAAATCCATTTTCTGCGGATTTTGGCGCTAAAATCCAGATTTTTAACGACAAAGTTGAGATAACTGTTTTTAGCACCAGGGCAAAATCCAGAAAAAAAGTTAGCAGCGTCAAAGTCTGTAAGAATACACGTTATTAGCGACTAAATACCGACGACTACAAGATCACATATAGATGCAATAATGCGCTTTCCATCCCCTTTTGTAGGTGCAGTTACATCCAATGGCTTGATTTATGCAGACATTAAAAACCAGACCTGAAGACGAGCAAAAAACGCAAAATGCGGCAAAACACGTCCGTTTTTTCAGCTGCTCAGTTTTATGAGCGTTTTTAGGATTTGGTTTTCAGGTCGTTTTTTGTCCACTGCAGGAAGACAGAGCCTAAGAAACAACAATGACTTGAATAGAGATGACGGGAGGTGAGGACTGCAGATGCCTGACCTGTATCAGAGGAGGGATCTGGAGCCGACTGCATCCCACAGCTGCTGGAGGGGCCACAGAGCCAACAACACCATCCAGGGGCCCACATCTGCTGGAGGGGCCATAGAGCCAACACCACCATCCAGCAGCCCCACAGCTGCTGGAGGGACCATAGAGCCAACACCACCAACCAGGGGCCCCACAGCTGCTGGAGGGGCCATAGAGCTAACACCACCATCCAGGGTCCCCACACTGGCTCAATTGGGGTCTGGGGAATTAAGGGCCTGGGTAGTACTTGGTACAATGTCGGACATTTCAAGCTGTGTGACATGTCGCATTATCTTGCTGGAAGATCCCATCCCCCCAGAGGATCGGCATGTATGGGTGCACAAGCTCTTCAACATGGATGAGTGTCCCAGAGAATGCCCCGAAAACATTCCAACAAAGCAGAAAACATGACTCATTGGATAAGACAGTGTTCAGAGGAAAATGCCCTTTATCCCCAGGGTCTATTAAATGGTTTGTGCATCCTTGGGTGCCTTGTCCCGCTATACAGCCTAGTAGGTCATAGGCCTTAGACCAACCAGGAGTCAGTTGTGAGTCCTCACGTAGGCAGCTAGATGATGCCACACTATCGCACCACCTACACCGGTGAGGTTTTTTTCTTTTTATAATGGGGGCCCTACTTACCTATCTGAGACCTCATCATCACTACTTGGTCTCCTAACTCATAAACCTTAGCAGCTGTCTGTGACTAATGGCAGCCGCTTCCCTTTCACACTGCTGCTGCCTAAAGTGCTTTAACCCCTTCATGACACCATTTTTTGTCCCATTTATTTTTTCCTTCCCGACTTTCAAGAGCCATAACATTTTGTTTTTTTATTTTTCCATCTACATAGACAGACGAGGGGTTGATGTAATTTTTAATGATACCATTGACTGCCCCGCTCCATACACCCTTCACGCCGCCTCCATGTAAACTTTTACCGCAGGACATGAAGGGGTTAAGGAATCATTCTTTCTCTAATGTTATTGCATGGTGTCTCAAAAAGCCTCGGCCCTCTGTCCTGAGTGTTCCATGGCAGGTCCCCAGGGCTGCGCGGTCTATTAAACTGTCTGTGCATCCTCGGTCGCCCTGTCCTGCTATTCAGCCTAGTAAGTCAGAGGCCTTAGACCAACCAGACGTCAGCTGTGTGTGAGTCCTCATGTAGCCAGCTAGATGACGTCATACCATTGTACTGCATACCCTTTGTGACGAAACAGCCTAGTCCGCCGGCCCACTGGAGGGACGACGGCCTGACTTGGGGTGTATCTCGACGTTGCACGGCCCTCTAGGGGTGCACAAGGTCAGCCAGATACCGTTCCACTGTTAACCCCTGTCCACACAGGCACAGGGAGAGTACCATTGCTGCCACCAGTTCTCTCGTTGAGTTATAAGACCGGTCCCGTTACGACTTATAACAGGGTCAGGAACCAACCCTGGGTAGCTATATACTATAGACCGAAGTACTAGGGTGTGAGGCCGATGATCAAGTCAGACTAACTCAGATTAAAGGTTTATAGATTTATTTAGCCTTGGAGGGCACACTGGGACAGGTAATATGTACAGAATATAATATATACAGGTAAAAGTCAGAGGTGCACATACAATTATGGATTACAGACAAAAGGCAGTTAAAATGGGTCAAGTTACCTTTGTTGCTTGGTGCCGGGCTCGCATGGGGGGGGGCTTATGTGGCCTGCCTCTGTGTACGGATGCTCCTGGAAATGCTCGTAGGTACCCCCCCTCCTGGATCAACGGTAGAGCCAACCCTGGCTCCTGCTTATATCTGTGAGGGGACAGCCCACGTGGCAGCCCCCTACAACGCCCCTGGGATAGTCTATGAACTCCTCCCACTCAGGTCATGCAGTTTCTGACAGAATCACAAAAATGGACCATAACTCGGCAGGGCATTGGCACAGAACCGAGCCGGTGGCACCATCAGAACCGGCTGGACCTACCCGACGCCTGGATATCAAACACGCCTATCTTATGGGCTCCGTAGGTCCGGTTCTGGATATCTCGGTCCCCATGTTCCCCAGAAACCTGGAAATGGTGGCTGTGTGTGCGGGGGAGTTCCATATTTTGAGATATGAACTCGCCATGCACCAGTTATGAGCGGATCGCCTATAAATCGATATGAAATATCGGAGACGACCCGACTGGGTTGGATTAATTGAAGTCTTTGAAGCTTGGGGAAAGGTTTTTGAGGCAGCATTTGCCCGGGGGGCAATTAAATTTGGAAATGAGGGTTCTTTTTTAAAGGTACCCAAACCATGTTGCGTGCCAACATCCTTTTGAGAGAATTTACAAGGGGTTCGGGCGTGCAAAATTAACTTTTAAAATTTTGCTTCCTGGGGGGGCGGGGGGTTCTCTGTAAAATTCTGACGGGAATGAGGTTGGAAAAGAGGCCCTGTCATGTTAAAGTCAATATTCTTCCCCCCACCCCCCCCCCTTTTTTGAGGGCGCTGGGGGGCAGCATTTCCCAAACCGGGGCTCCACCAGGCCCAGCTGACCCCCCCCCCTTGTCGGGAAAAACCCTTTGGGCGTTCCCCGTGGTCTGGGCCCCTTCCGGTGGCAAATTGACAAAGGTGTACTTTTGGGAACGACGGGCTCCAGCTTTACAACCTCCCATTGGGTTTCCCGGGAGACCGTGTGAAACCAGCCCCAAGGGTTGTGGTCTTTCTTCACAATGAAATGCCGCCCGTATAGGTAGGGCTGCAGCCCTGCAGGGGCCAAAATTATCCCAGGCATTTTTTTTCCATGGTGGTAAAATAAAAGGGATGTTCCTTTCCCCTTTTTTTCCACCTGGGTTACACCCGCACCGAGGCCCAAATTCCCCTGGGGTCGGTTTTTTAAATATAAAAATCCAGGGGGAAGTCGGCGGCTTGTAGTACTTGGGGGGGCTGGACAAGGGGGCCTTGAGGCTTGGAAGGCCGTTCGCAGTCGTTTGTCCAAACGACTGCGGAGGACAACCCCTTCCCGGGGAGGTTTGGCAGGGGGTTTGCCAGACTACTTAGTTTGGCCCCAAAACCCCCAATAATTTCCCAGGCCGGGGGCCCAAGGGGGACATCCACCCCTTTTTTTGGGCCGGGGTTGGGCCAGGAGCAATGGCATCCACTTTTCCGGGCTCTGGCTTCAAGGCCCCCCCACCCACCCGGGGCCCCAGGGAGTGGGCCTCCCCCATGCCCAGCATGGGACTTTTCCGCTTTATGGTCAAACCTGCCTGGCAGATACTCCAGGCACCCGCGTCAAAGGGGCCCGGAGGTGATTTCCTCCCAGGGGGGACTGAAAATGGGTTTTTCTCCAGGGGACCAGCCGCGTCCCCTTCAAATCCCTTAACAGCGGGGTTGACCGTCCGCTGAAAAGGGCAAGGGGGGAAATTTTTCATGCCGAAGGCATGACAGTGGACCCCGAAAACCCGAATGGGGGGATAAAGGCCAGAGCGTTCCCTTGCCTCACGGGTCCGGGGAAAACTGCCAAAACCTCGGCCCCGATTTCCTGGAAAGGCAGGGACTTGGCCCCGGGCCAACCGATCAAGCAGGGTTTGATGCCTGGCATTGGGAAACCCTCAGTGACCGTTTACGGTTGACCCCCTGTATTTCCCCGCAGGAACGGGTGGTCCGATCCTTCTTGGGGGGGCCGGGGCCCAAAAAGGCCCAGGCCCAGGGACTGTTTGGGGGCGCCTGATGAAACCCCCCGCTTCAGCAAATCGCAATCTCCTCACGCATGTGGTGCTGCAAAACCCGGGAGATCCGATATGCTGACGCTGGATTGGGGGGGGGAAACCCGGTGTCCCCTGTGTGGACGGCTGACTCCGTCCTTCCAGGCACGTTTGAACAATGCCCGGAAGGGGTGGAGAGTTGCCAAAAAGCTGGGACCGTTGGGCCTCCAGGAGCTGTCCACAAAAACTCCACATCCGCAAAGGATCCACCCCGCCCTGACCGGGGCCCGCAAACCCAAAAAGGTTTTTTTCCGTCTCACCTTTTCTCGGGCAGGGTTTTCCCCGGGAAGGGCACTGCCCCCCCCGCTCATGATGCCCCCTTCATCAAGTTTCCACCGTGGAAGGGCCCTTTCCCCTTTCCCCTTTGTGGTCCAGGGTGGGCAGATGTGTCTGCGTTTAGTTTTCCCGGTGCACGCATTAGGCCTTCCCAGGGTGCCTGAAGCTTTGGGCCTGTGGTACGGGGAAACCCGACCCACACTTTTTTGAACCCCCACCTGGAAAAGGGCCTCTCACAAGCGTTTTTTGGTCGTACCACCCTTTCTGGTCGCCTGGGCCCTTTTCATATTCTCTTTCACTAGCTGCGTCCCAAAGGCCCGCATTTTGTCACGGAAAACGCACGACATTCCCCAATTACCACACCTCCGGGGTTTCTTTAAATCTCCTTTCCCCGGCCCCCCTTCACCAGAGCCAGGGGGCCCCCCTACACGTGGCCCCTGCAGGGGCTCGAAGGGGGCGAAACCCGTTGAGGGCCCGTGGGGCTTTTCCGGGGAAGGGGAATATAGGATGGGAGGTACCCCTCCCCAAATCCCGGGGCCCCCTTTGGGGGCGACCAACAAAACATTTAACATCTGCTTCAGGGTTTTCCGTTGAAAAACCCTTTTTACACAGGGCCATTATCCCCTTTGGGGGTACGGCTGGCCACCAGATTTTGCAAACCGTATCACTTTCACAAGGACTCCATTAACTGCGACAAAGGGAAAAGATCCCCCCGTCAGTGGGGCATTTCCGGGAAAAACCCCCCCGAGAGAAAAACTCCATTTAAAGGGGGTGGGCCCCCTTGTTGGGCCCCAATGGACGACAAGGCTACTGCTTTTCCAACCCCGGAAAGGGTAGTCACTACCGTCATACGAACGTTTTCCCCGGGGCCCGCTGGGAATGGCAGCGTTCCCCAAATTTAAAACCACAGCCCCCCTCCTGAAAAGGCTTGTCTATGAAAAAGGCCCGGGTACCAGGGGGCTCTGGCCTCGGGCCCCGCCTTCCCACCCCCCTGACAGGTTCCAAAGAACGGCAGTAGGGAGCCACATCAGTCCCCATCTTTTGCCATTAAAAAATGCGGCCAACCTTTCCTTGTCTTGGGTGGGCCCCCAGGGGGTCCGGCCATCGGAATCTTTGTGCGCAAACCCCCAACAACCCGCCCCGGCCCCAAAAGGGTTTCCACCAACCGCGGTCCCTTGGGTCACGCCCCGTTTAACCCGGGCGGGCCGGGCACGTGGTACCGGCCCTTCCCTTTTTCCCAGACCACCCCCGCGGTTTTCTGGGGTCCAAGGGGGGCTGTGCTTTCCCCGCCCCCTTGAGAGCTTTCCGGCGTCGTCAGCTGCTAACGCTGCCTGAAAAATCCGACTAGACATGGGCCCAAATGGATGAGACCCCGGGCCCCCGTCCCCTGTCGGTTTTCCACGGGAAACCCAATTTTCCTTGGGCCCCCCCCTACCCGGGACTTAAACCCGGCCCGATTTGGGGGGATACGTCGGGGCCCCTGAGGGGCCTCCGG